>CABFVX010002100.1:24546-41941 GCA_902151425.1 Timema shepardi | reverse complement strand
GAATCTTTAACTAAATGGATGCATAATCTCTGACAGTTTGACATATGGTCATTGTTTGTAAATAAACTAAATTTCTTCTTTTTTCCTCGCAGGACTTTTAAAATTAAAAAATTTCGAGATTGGATTACCTTCTGTGTCATCATATTCCCTTGCCTTCCCCCACTGCAATAGACCAGTTCTTTCTTCCTCGTGTGGTGCGGCCATTATGATCCTCGTGTAATCTCGTAAAAGATATTGAAAATAAAATTTCACCTGATCAGTATTGTTTTAAAATATGAATAGAATATTTGGACACAAACCCGGTAAATAAATATATTTCTTTTTCTGATAAAAGTATTGTTATTATTACCTGGTGTTTCCTTCGACGCAATGCAATGTCCGTTGAAAAGAATCAGTTTAAAATTTAATATAATGAGAATTAATTAAATGTAGTATAACATCTGGCCGCATAGTTGGCTAGTCACGTCATTGTAAATAAATACCACTTAAGATTAAATTTAAACTAAATAAAAATATAAGCCGACAGAATTAAAATTCTTACAGTGTTTAACAGATGTGTTTTGGTTTAACACCTTACAATATTAAAAGTGTATAAGGCGCTGTCCTACATTAGTGATTTAATGCGAGAGGCACGCGTGAAGCAAAGTGAGGAAATAGTATTAAATGCACTGTTAGCATGTATGTAATAACCCTACATAAAGGCTAAGTGATGCGGCGAGCGACGTGGCCAAATTCCAAATGGTTTACACAATAAATATTTTGATATTTTCACATGAACAGCAGATGTTCAGAACAAGGATACTAAGTTCAAGCTGTAAGATAGGAAATATATTATTAGAACTTTAATAGGGAACTGATCAGGTGTTGACTACGGAATGTTAGGAGTTTAATATACCTTCAAATACTAACTACCCACGATGTTAGTATAAGGGAATAGCGTTTCTTCATGTTTGACTTGCGCCAGGAAGATGAAAATTGATTTATTTGGTTTTCATCAGCTATAAATGTGGAATATCGTTTACATCCGATTACAAAAAGCAGGTGGAACATTTAAAATAGTTTCCTTGGAATTTATGCAACTTTTTATTGTCCAAGTAATTATTCACGGCATACTATTTATTTTGGTATTTGTCCTTTTGTTAAGGAAAATATTAGAAAAAAACTACACATGCATATATGAGCATTATTATAGATGCACGGAGTCCAACAAGGTCACCTGTTTCCGCCAATGACATTAATAATGGGTTTTGAAGTCATCAACATGAATACATAACATCAAAATTTTACAGTGCCTCCAGAGGAATACTCTTCCATTTTACACAGGCTGTATAAATGAAAATAGTATGCTTGAGCTTTGTCAGAAAGAAATCGTGATTTGTTTTATCCAATCTATAGTCAACAGATGTAAGAGCTAATTGAACTACTCTTGGCTCCACTAGATGACCTCTCCCTATTTTTAATTAACTATATTTTCACATTCATTAAGAACTACACGATCTCACAGAATATATGCATAATATAAGTGTCAGGGTTTGACGTGCATAAGGACATCTAGGGGCAGTACTATAATGATTTCCACTTCCTGTATCGAATGTGTTCGAGCTTGCTCTACAGGGATATCAGATAACAAATAATGCAGTAGAAGGATTCCATTAATTTTCTTCCGGGGCCGTATAGTCTGAGATTTCACCATCGCAATAAACTAGACTACTGATGACGGGGAAATTGGATTTCAAATCCCGATCGGGTGTATCGAGAATGTTTTTTTCTAAATGTTTTTATTCTCCCTCCACGAAAATTGGAATATATTTTCGCTAATCAACCGTTTTTCTTTAAACACATATCGTAATCAATGCTTATTATGCGTATAGCCTAAAAGAATAGTAAGATAATAAAAAATAACGCCATTCAAAATTTCAGAAACTAATAGGGTCCGGTCTTCATGTAAGTTTATGGAGAATTCTTAACAACAAAACGAGACGATAACAAAATGACACAAGAAATGTGATAACACAAATTAATGCAGGCCATTTTAAGATATAGTCCAAATCCAACTATGATCAGATATAATGTTTACAATGAAGTATAGTTTCTGGTATGGGCTAGAGCAATAGTTTCCAAACTGTGGTACGTTTGTTATTCCTTGTGGTACACCGTCGCCAGAATACAAACAAAACAAGCAAATTAAAGTCGTAAAAAGTTCATAAAATCTTATAAATAGTTTCAGACAAAGTCTGGCCTTAAATAAAATAGATTTAAACAGTGGTTGGAGGGGTGGCGGCATTGATTCAAGCACAAACAACCTGTGCAGTCACTTGGTTTGTGTTATTGTATCCTTGAATACCATTAAAAATGTATCAAAATACAAATATTCAGAATTATCTTGGTGTTACTCCAAATTACGAAAACTTTTAGGGTGGTACTCAATTAAAAGAGTTTGGGAACTACTTGGATAGGGTAAATTGTTACTTTCATTGATATGTCTCAATATCACTAGTGTCTCTGACAAATATGAAAGTGGCACATGTATGAACGATACTAGTAATAAAATTCTATTTACATCCAGTTTCTGTGATGAATGGGGAAAAGATGTCGCTTGTAGTCAGTTGATATATGCGTTTCGATAGGCTTGCCAGACTGATGTGAAATAGTATTACGGGCTTAGTGAGGAAACTAACTAGCTCAAATAGCTCACTCTTCATTACCTAGTGGGCCTACGCTGCACAGGCTTAACAGCTGACGGTGGAACGGTTGAGGATCCAACCAACCTTCTGGTTGAGTTCCATATATTTATACATAATGTTAAGATATAGCATTCTATATACAAAAAGTATATCATCAACAAGTGTAGAATAGAAAATATCGTGTGGCAATACAACCATTATAAAGAAAATGATATTATAAAGCAATATCTTATCGCTATACCGTAGCAAAATCCAATACACTGACCCACACGCTTTAAATTAACGGATTATTTCAAATATCCTTACAAAGGTCAATGATGCATCTGTAGAACCCAAACGTTGTCAAATGTGCATGCGTGCTGATTTGAGATTGTTGGATCTGAAATTGGATTGGTCCTCCTGTGCCGAATATCTCAAGCAGAGTGAACAAAGTAGAGATGTGTCAAACTTAAGCGGAAAAGCTCACGCTGATTAGGCGGAAATCTTAAGATTGAATTAGAGATTATCACTTGACCACGTTTCTATTCTGCGCTAGTTTTTGGTCAACATGTGAATCCATAGTTACACTGGACCTTATTTTGGTTTGATAGCGTTTAATTTAGACACTGAATCTTTTCTAGCATTATCAATATTTCTTTGGCCCAATTAATAGTGTGAACATTTTCATATATGGTTTTCTAGGAAAATTATACATTTTAATGGACATTTTGAATTGGACATTGTGGCTGATAAAAATAATATAAATTTCAAAAATTGGGGAGGAGGACGACTTCAATTAGCTTTTAGGAACATCTAATTTTCAAACATTTATCATAATGGGTAGAGTGTTGGGAGGAGAGAGGTGAAAGGCATGTCCTTAAAAAACTTTTTTTTTCCATTGTGCAGAGATAAAGAGATCAACACAGGATTTGAAGAAATAGAGAATTGGATCAAACCAGACGAGAGACCGATGACATGAAAAAACCTTATGGAAAAATATAAATCCATCCTAATTCAAATCATCGTAGTTATAATGTCGATATTCATATACTTAATTGAAAAATATTTACCTATATTTTTTTCTAATTATTTATCTCTAAATTGAAATTATGAGTGGCAGCTATTTGTGTAAAATGTTAATTTAAAAATCATGTTTGTTTTAATTATTACTTTGCATTAAAATATATTTACCAAATAATTTCTATACGAGCGTAAATTAATCAACATCAATAAAAATTACAACCTTCTACCTTTTATTTACAATCTCATAGTGCTGCAAAGACATTATATAAATAGTTAGTTCACAACCTTCACACTATGCGGCTAGATCAATATTTTGGCAGATATTTGGCTGTACTGTAGAAATACAGATTATTTAATGTTCTAGGTAATAATTACTGTGTATACTTTACTAGATAAAAGATATTCACAACGATGTCATCAAATTCATTTTTACGACTTAGTTTTCTATAGAATTACAACCAAGTAAGTGTTAAGCAAATATAAGTTCTTAATAGAAATTTAAGATGTTTGGAGTATGACGGTGGTTCATGACACTAAAGTTTCCTAAACAACATGATTTATTCAGTGATGTAACACTTCCCCATAGATTTACATATTACTACTACCTTATTATTTTGTTAAAATTCTTTTGAGCTTTCGGTACGTGTTTATTCTTGTGTTATTTTAATATTCATAAGAAAGATAATCCCTAGTGCGAATAGCTCAGTTTAATACGTTATTTTTCAATTTGAGTAAAACTCATTTACAGTTTTAGGACCTTTAAGTTAGTTTGGTTGGCTCATTGTCTGTACAGGGAAAATAAGGTAATTTTTTCTTTGTACACTATTTTTTTGTACCTTCATGTTACACGTGGTTTGTAAACCCTAATTTATTTCGATTCATGTGGCTTATTTGTACTAATTGAAGATCGATTGATGTGACTTAGTTGTATTAATTGAAGATTTACTTTTGTTCGACTGTTACTCAACAATGCCGAAATCCAAACGAGATAAGAAAGTATCTCTGACAAAAGTAACCAAAAAGGTTGGTTTGCAACTCAAACAAAAGGTTATTGAAGACATCCAGAAGTATGTGGAGGACTACAACAGTGTGTTTGTCGTGTCTTGGGACAAGATGAGGAACGAGAAGCAAAAAGAGCTACGTGTCCAATGGAAACCTAGCAGGTTCGTGTTCGGCAAGAACAGCCTGTTGCAGCTCGCTATGGGAAAGACTTCTGAGAGTGAACCCCTTGAGGGGTTGCACAAGTTATCGCAACACATCAGAGGCCAATGTGGGCTCCTATTTACGGACAAGGTGGAGGCCGAGGTACTGGAGTGGTTCAAGAATTACAGCCGGCAGGACTTTGCTAGGTCTGGTACAATTGCTGAAGATACCTTGGTGCTGAACGAGGGTCCCCTGACTCAATTTCCAGGCTCTCTAGAACCCCGTCTGAGACAGCTTGGACTCCCCACGCAGTTGAAAGGTGGAGTGGTGTCTTTGCTACAGGATGTAATTGTGTGCACAGAAGGGAAGGTGATTATGCCCGAGCAGGCCCGAATACTACGATTGCTGGGCCGGGAGACTTCGCGCTTCACTCTCTCAGTGCGGTGTAGGTGGGGTAAGGATGGAAACTTCAAAATATACAAGGAGGCTGACAAGGACATGGAGACTGAGAACATTCAAGAAAAGTAAAACAGGCTTGTAGAGTCTTGGGAACGCTTGTAGTGTAATTTGATTGACTCATGGAAATAAGAAACAGTTTGATAGGGCTTGAACTGTTGTTTCTTTGTGAGTTATAATCAATATTCTGATTTATATTAGATGGGAGTCCAGTTGGGACCTAGGGAATATACTCGACAAACAGAAGTTGCCAAAATACACCCAAGATTTAATTGAGGGACAAATCCATGTGTGTATTGGGTGTTGTAAAATCTTCTCTGAACCACAAAAAAATTGTAAAATAACATTCATCGAGAAATTTCATGGAAATAAATCCCAACCAATAGCCTATACCCCTACCTTATAGGCCATCACAATCATATAACAATTATTTCCATGGTTTTGTAAGGCTACATCACATGAATAGGCCTGGGGTTGATATATTATAATTACTTAAGAATACAGCAAATCTAATAATATCAATTTAAATATAAAGCTTGATGATAATTTTGAATAGTTGTACAATTAAAACAAAATCACAGACAGGAAGGAATGTTAATAATGACTTTATTTTGTGTTGACTCATTATAATGTTGAATCATGATTGTTTTTGGTCTATGACACCCTTTTATTCAGAAATTAAATTTATTATTTGATCAATATTATACTAAATCTTAATCTATTTTATCAAGATTCAAGTTTTAAATTTATCTTTATGTGTTAAGTTGGGTAAGAAACGTAGTAATAAACATTGATGAATTTTGCTAAAATTGCTAATTTTCTGCCAAAATAGCAACTGCACCATTTAAACACATAGTATATTTCTTTATGAGGCTCACTACCACATTTCAGTTGTGACACAGAGGCCGTGTCGTATGATAGTTTAATTCGTGTCACTGTAGCCTATCTCATTATAAGAATTTCATTATTTTTAAACTTGATAAAGGAATGGTCACCTATTAATTAAAATTAAAAAAATAATAGGGGCTTGGGGATGGATACCTTCCCCTATTTAATTAACTCGAGGTGCTGTAAGCAGTGGCAACGCTTGGTTTCAGTACTCCCTTCTTCCCCCACACTCCTATTACAAAGCTTAAAACATTGCATCCCCTTTACTTGCACCATTTTCATATTCCGAATCGCTATTACAAGGTATATTTGAAAATGCATCAGCACTGAATGAATACAAGTTTTCATTACTTAATTCACTAGATCTAATTTATTATACCTGATCATTTTACAACACAACATAGCTTCAAAGTTTTTTTTTGCATCATGTTTTACTCATGAAATTGATAGCTCAAGTCGTAAGCAATCACAAACAGCTTATCTACTACCAACATTATCTTGAACACACTATTTTTATCAATGGTCTAATAACCGCCTAAAACTTCTAGATCATGTCCTATATATAAACATGAATTCAACAGAAAATCACAATGTACAGGATTTTAGAAATAAAGTGCTTGTTGTAAAACGTATATCTATGTCTCTGATCTTCAAAGATAGTTTGGGAAATATGTAGGCCTACTATGTATTCCATCCTCAATGTAATAAAATTAAATTGTTCCTCTCATCTTTTTCTTGTTTTTTCTAAAAACTAGGCCTAGCTCCTTTACAAAAAACCCACTCTCCCACATTTGCAGGGGTTACGGGTCCGTAACTTAAGCACTGGATGTAGGTCACCAATACTATATTTGTTTTAAAGATTATGTAGGGATTTTTTTAATGATATTTTAAAACAGATAAGCACTCAACTCTCCTGGCTTCTTACAGTTTTTTTATGGGCTCAGACAAGAACCTAGATTGACAACTCTTTGAAAATATAAAGATCAAATTCACTTCCAATATTTGAAGCCAGGCTTTGAACAATCTTAAAACACAACTAAATGATTTTTTTCCCCTCAAATCTTTAATCAATAGTCAATAATTGTAAATTGAATTAAACATAAATAAGCTTGCAACCTCTAAATAACATTACTAAACTGTTAAATGATGGGGCTCATTCTTGTCCTACTTTTTTCTACTCTTGAATAAAAACTCCTACTTTTTGACCTCCAGAAGAAACCGTTTGGTTTATAGAGGTTTAAGTGTGGATTTTTCTTTTTGCTGGTAAGTTAGCAAAACAAACATTGTTCATTGTTTCATAATGTGTCAACTGTTAGAATAAATTCTATGTATGCCCAAACGCTTGTACAGTATCTTTGATATTCAATTGTTATGAAATTGTTTTTGGAGGTAGTCAAGTGTTATAATGAACTATTTCCAACTAGAATAGGCTAAATTAAAAGGCTTGTTAAGCTATCCTTGTGCTACCGCATAGAAATACTGATGTTGAGTGAGGGTTCTCACAAACATCAAACTATCTTACTTGCAACAGGACCTGTCTCTCTGAAGCATTCATCAGAGCCATGCAGTCTACCAAAGATGGTCTTAAACATTGCAACTAACAATGCAACACAGTATTATTCACAGAGAATATCATCAAGAAAGAACGTGGGGCTCATAAGTTGTACTTGACTGGACTCGAAGAAGAGAAGAGAATTGAGGTTGAATGGAAAAAACAAGATCAAGAAGGTAAAAAAAAGTTAATAGTATCAAGCATATTGGAAAATTTTGTAAAAAAATTGCAGGAAACTAAAGAGGCAATTTAAAAATAGAACCTGTTAGAAAAACAAGAATCAGTAGCTTAAGAAGAAGTTCAATTTTACAAGTCACTAGTGGCAGAAGCTAGTGAAAGGTTTAACAATGCAATGAAAATTAATGATCGGAAAGGTTTGCAATTAGCTCCAACTATGCTAGAAGCTGCATTCAAGAAATTGGAAGAAAGTGACTGCTTTTGATAAAATAAGAAACAAACAAAAGCAAATTCAAAATAGGAAGACAACAATGTTGGACCACTTTTGTGCAAGTCAATATGAATCAAAGAAACCCAAAAACAACTGAAGAGGATTAATTTTTTTTACATATAACCCTAACGAGTTGTAAAAACAAACATTTTTTATTATGATGTTTCACAGATTATTTTATAAATATTTTTTTTAGGTTTAAGACAGTCATCTATTGATAATGAACATCATTATTATAATAATTATCATTATTATTACTATTTTGTTTCACTACCATTATTTCCAAATTTGGATTTGTAATAAAATGACAACGTAAAATAAATACTGTACTAAAGAGAAAATAAATTAAAGAGCGGGCTGGGGGGGATTTCAAGGGGTTGATGATGGTTGAGCATTCCTCCTTTCTTCTTTTATAAAACACTTTTCTTATTTTTACTACAGGCCCAATAACATAAAAAGATTGTTCCTAATTAAAATGTTGATTTTAATTATTTATTTTATTTAGGCACTATGAGGTGAATATAGTGTTTGTAACATGTCCTACTTTTTTTGGGATCAAATTGGCAATCCTACTTTGCCTACTTTTTGATCAACATTTCCTACTTTTTGACACTCAAAATATGCTATGAGCCCTGAAATGATGTAAAAGTGAGTTCTGAAAACTCTAAACAGAATTAACGTGCTTTCTGATATGTTCTTAAACCAACCAGACAAAATTAAACTAACCAACCATTATGTGAGTAAGTCTACCGCACAGAGGTCTAAGTTTTAGAGTGCAACATGCTGCATACTATGAGGAGTCATCTTACTCTTTATATTATATAAAGGATTTAAATATTTGAAATAATTTAAGTGTAGGTTAGCAATAAACTTTGAGAATTGGCAAGAGTCAACAAACAACTAACAATGTGTTAGCCAAGAACACAATCAAAGAAAATAAAACTAAGTGGTTAGAATTTCTGGAACTTTGACTTAAGTTATAAATATGTTTATATTCATCTTTCTTGTAACTTATTTCAAATGTAATAAAATGGAATATTGCCTTGAAATATTGAAAGTTTAAAACTACTGTCAAGTTGATTGAATCAAGACTTGCTTTTTTTTTATCATTATTTAGTTTTAAAAATATACCTACTATGATAGGAGCCTATTTTAAGACATTTTTAATATTATTTGGTGGTCATATTCAAGTGTTTTATACAGGCTAGTTTTATAAGTTGGCTAACTGTAATATCCTCACCAAATTGCTAGGCTGACTGTGTATTTACAATGCATAAAAGAATGAAAATAATTATATGTTCTACTGTCAAGTGTAACAGCTGTCAACTAACATTATTCAGCAAATGTTCAATAAAAACATGTAGTCTACAAAGCCGATCTTGTTTTCTTCAATTATCATTTAAATAAGTTCCCAAGTCATAAATCTTTAGTTAAATAACTTGCATCAAGGATCATGCAGACTCAAGGGTCAGTCTCAAGTTCCTAAACCACCAGTCATTAGTTCCATCACCTGCGCTAGTGGCCACGTAGACTAAGAAGCTGTTCTCATTTGATCTGGTTTACGAGTGATAGGGAGGTTTGTGTTTGATTCTCATTCAGGTGTAGCCTATTGTTTACAGCAAGTGGTTTCCCAGATTCTCCCAATGTGAATGCTTCTATATTTATTTAAAACTCTCCTACTGATTAGTCATTCTTAGTACTGACAGTATGTATTAGTATTTGTACAAGACTCTGCACAGTCATTCTTTGCGTCATTATTTTCACCAGTCCCATCTCATGTATGCAAAGTACAGGAAGTGCTACAACACGAAGAAAAATAACCTGCTTTGGTAGTATAAGGTGTCATTCTACAATAAACTATTGATGATGGGAGGGGGGGCATCAAGGTTAGAATCTCTGTTGGGTATACTGAGGATTTTTTCCCAAAATGGTTTTCCACTAACCCTCCACACAAATGTGGGTACACATCCTATAAATTCAACCTTACTAATCCTTAACCCGTTAGCTTAATTAGTATACAGGCATATAACCAGAACAGGTAGTGTGATGTGATTAAAAAAAACTAAACTCACGCCCAGTGATAATACTAGTTGCACAAAAACACAAGATGGAAGGAAATACTTACGAGTGCACACACGGTCGGTATTACTGTCAATCTCTCCCACCACTTGCAACACTGATGGACTAATATTGATATGATCAGAACATTTGGATCACTTTAGTTTTTTCGTCAGTCTGGCCATCATTTCTTTAGCCATGTAAAACCCCAAGCACTCTTGGCTGTGATTGGGATTGAACTAATCCTTGAATAGTTTGAGCACTTGAACAAACTAGTTTATTTTTGACTCAGTAAACCACAAGATGGCATGTAAAAACAGCTTCCTGTGGCATTGAACTACTCTTTATGAGGTTTGAGCACTAGAAGAAACCAGAAATTTGTTCTTTCTCAGTAAACCATAAGATAGTATGTAATGGCAGGTCCTTATAAGCTCAGTTGTTGTCAAGTTTGGTTTGAACAAATCTTTGGGCCAGTTTTTTAGTTAGACTAAGTATGCCTAAAGTGTGGCATTATACTAAATACAGGGCAACACCTATCTAAAGCAGAATGGAATGGGCTTGTTTCATATGTGATATCATTCCATTCCAGGTCGTCTTTATTTAGTATAGCATATCACTTTAGGTGTACTAAATCTGGCTATGAAACTGTCAACAAGTTATTAACACTAGTTGAGCTTTGTAATTAAATATTAATAAGTAAATGAACTAAGTTTATCTTTAATTTCCTGTAACAAAAAGTGTGATGTTAATTCACAGGGTAACACTGTGGGGCACAGCGTGACTCTCACCCAAAGTATTTTTTTGGTAAGAAGTTTGTAGCCAGTTGCAATGGGACCTTCCTCTCATACTGTTATGCCAACATTGACACTTCATCTCTAGTCCAAGCCCAGTTTATTGGTTTACATCTTTATAAGGTTGAAATTACTTTGTCTACTCAAGGTTTAAAATACAAATTTAATATAAATGTGGTTCAAGGCACTAATGACTCTGCTTGTAATACAGTAATTAAAAGTGTGCATAGTAATAAAGTGGTGTATGTTTAGTTTCTTGTAACAACTCTTATGATAACCCGTCTGACTAGGCAGTGAGAGGGAGCTCGTAGTCCCAGGCATGAGTGACTTGGTGTGTGTTTAGTTTCTTGTAACAACTTTTATGATAACTTGTCTGACTTCAGTTGGTTTGATGGAGCCCTCTAGAGTCAGCAATCTACTGGACTATGAGGACATCATCGAGGCTCGCCATTCCACCAGTGACTTCATGTTCATGTCCAGAAGGTGGGAGCCTGTACCGGCATATAATCACCCCAACAACTTCAGCCCCACACACCTGAAGGATGTTACTCTTTCTAGTCCACCTGTGCAACACATGATACACCAGGTAAAAAGGTTTGTTGGTAGAGTGAATTGAGGACATAATTCTTGTCAGTGAAACTCCTAAACTCACCTATGATTGTCCTCAGCTGAGTAGCGAGGAGGAGAGTACCCCAGAGCAGCTAACCATGACTGTGGCTGCTATGTTGGAAGAGATAGGACTCAACAGGAACATGGTGGTCATACGATGGCTGGGCCTTGCACTCATCAAGATACTGAAGAGGACCTGCTCAGGGCTCTTAGTGTCCGACAGTATCAATAGGGTGAGTCAACACTTAAACACCAGCATTAGAATTTACTTTCAGAGATGTTGAGGAAACATAAAATATTTCTTTCTTTTAGGGCTTAAACTTTGGCTTTTTCTTTTATATTTGAACTTATGATGTAATCTTTTTACTTGTGTATTTGTTGACAGTTGAAGGCCAGAATGGGTACCAACCCTGTGATATTTGCTCCAAGTCATCGAAGTTATGCTGACTTTATCCTCATGTCATACATATGCTTCCACTATGATCTCCAAATACCTGCAATCGCTGCAGGCATGGGTGAGTACAATCAACATTAAATAATAAGCACAACTTGGGTAAGTACATCCAACACTACTCATTAAATACATTAGTCCAGCCAACACTTCACAAAAAAATATGAGTGCAACAAAGCTTACACAATAAATACAATTACCATGACACCCGTTTGATATTAATCAATGTGACTTCCTTAATTCATCCATTGATCTTGCTGTAAGTAGGAAAAACATTCTAATAAAAACCTTTGAGATCCAACATTTGAAATAGAGTAATAAGAATTTGACTCAAATCTAGTTTAAGTGTATGATTTCAGACTTCCATGGTATGTGGGGGCTTGGGCGGCTACTTAGAGATTGTGGTGCATTTTTTATGCGACGCTCCTTTTCTTCTGATCGTCTCTACTGGACAGTGTTCAGCGAATATGTCAACACACTAGTCACCAAAAATCGGTCTTCACTCGAGTTTTTCATAGAGGGGACCAGGAGTCGCTCTGGGAAGACACTCTGGCCCAAGTTTGGTGAGAGGAGTTTCTGAACTAGCTAGTGCCCACATTTAGTGCTAACACATTATGTTTCCAACTCTTGTTGGTGTTTGAAGGTGTTTGAAATACTGTGATGACTAGTTGCATCATGCCTATGTAATTTGGTAATAAAGGAAATTGATTTAGGCTAGTTGAGTACCTGGCAGGTGCATGAGTCTCAATCATGTGACCTGGCAAGTAAATGTAGTTCGAGCAGAGGATGAGAGAGAGCTCAGTTGAGTGGCAGTTCAGTTCAAGTTGATTCAGAGCTCTGTTTAGTTTTTGGGGAGACAATTTGATTGACTGGGCAGTCTGATTAGGGCAGTGGTTAAAGATGGTCATACGAACTTAAAGACAGTAAAATTAAGGCAGTGACCATAAACAGACTTGTGACCGCGAAGAGAAATGCGAGCGATATTACTATGGGAAAGTAAAAGATGGGAGTTTGGGTGATTTAAGCAGAGTGTAGTGTATTGTATGATGTATTTAACAGAAGTTAGTTTATTGTCAAATGTGGGGAGTGAGGAAACACACAGGGAAGAACCAAGATGGGCCCAACTGTTTCGATCCCCATCAGACTGATGTGTAAAAAAAAATAACATCAGCAAAACTTACTCCTCCCATCTACCTCGGCGGTACAGTGCTAATAACAATTCATAACTCAAAATACATCATAACTCTTTAAAACTACTGTGTGTATATCGTTTTTGTCTAATAAATTATTATATTATATATTATTATATTCACATCCAATGTTCTTTTCCTGTGTTTGTCCTTTGTTATTATTTTTACATGTTCCTATCTATGTGTCCTATCATTCTTAACACATTTTCTTTTCCTCCCCTTTGTTTTATTTAGTTTCCTCTTTTAGGAAATTGTGTTGCACACCTGGTAGCATAAAAGGCCTTCCAGAATGATAGTAGGAAGTCTGTTCCGGAAAGCCATTTTACCTTCTGAAATATTATACAGTTGGGTTGTGTGTATGGTAAGATAAGAATGAGCTTTCTATCAAAATTAGGGTAGGTATAGTTTAGAGTCATTCATAAGCCTAAGTTTCAGTTTTGTCATTATTTTCTCCATGAAGTATAGCTAACAACTAGGGATGGACAGGAATGACATTTTTACAACGAAAAAAGAGCAGTACAGGAAATGAGTCAAAATATCGAGAAGGGAAAGGGAAATTATAAAAATGATGCTTAGAAAAAGTTTGCTAAAAAAATATATATTGTTTTTAAAACTAATTTGTTAAGACTTGTAAAACCTATTACATTTTTAAACATAATATAAATAATATAATATCATTTAACATAATAATATAAATGAGGGTGTGCAAATATAATTTTTTATTGAACCGAATACCAAAATTTTGAACGAATATCGAATAATATGTATCAAATAGTTACTATTATTAAATTTTTGATAAAAATAATTTTTACTAGCTAATTTATTTTGAAAATGATGTTTTTTATTTAATTAATTGCAGAGTGCAAAAAATACTACAAACACGACATTTGACACTTCTTCAATGGTCTTTAAATCTTAAATTTCAAAATGTTATTTATTTTTAAATAGCTTAAACGTCAAGGTTTGATACCCCTCAAAGTTTTTCTAGGTGTAACACACCTTTAATAACTATTCCCTGTCCTTCACCTCTGATAAGACATCTTGTGAATGTGAGGAATGCCAGGTTCTCCACCGTGGTTCGGATTCCACTTTAAACTGTAGGTCCTTCATTTCATCTCACATTCACCCTACCATTGCACATTAGCGTAAGTGTGTATAACCCAAACGGATAGTAAGACATGGTGCTAATAATAATAATATTCCCTGTCTGGCTCACTAACAGGCTAAAGCTGCACACTTATAAATGATTGACCTTGACAAGCTGCTCCTCTCCCCTCTCATTTCAACATCCTGAAATATGTTAGAGTAGAATATATCTCTGTCCTTCTCTAAATCTTTCAATCTCTCTCACTTGTTGAACTTAGCAAATAACTATTGATAGACAGAACATGGTGAGTCGTGCACTTCCAAACTTGTTTGTTTCTCCACAAGTAAAATATCCCTCCTCTTCCCCATTACCTCTTTCCCTTAATTTGCTAAAAAACTAAGAAGAAGATTGTCTACAAAAGAGATTAACAATGATCAGCAGTAAATGCAGAAACACAAAGCATGCTTTGTTACCAAATTGAAACTTTTCTTGAACTAGCTATGCCCAACATACAATGAATGGGTAACGTGATTATATTCCACACCTTTTCCTGAGAATTCTAGATCCCATTCACCCCTACTAACAACTTTTCTTAGGTGTATTTTACATAATGAACAAGAATAATAATGATGATTGAATCGATGATCAGCATTGGCCCAGCCCTAGTTCAAATGCATGCAAAAAAAACATTTAAGTTAACTTTGGTTTATAAATAAAATTCAGATTCATGAATAAAATGAAGTTTCAGATTCATAAATTAGTAGATTCAATCCATCTGTATATATGAAAATAAGGTGACTTTGTGTGTGGATATAGCTGGCCCTCTGTGGGAGTCAGAGTATTATTGTGAGTTGTACTGATCCCCAGGGATCCTTTCCATGGCGCTCACCCCATTCCTGAGTGGCCGTATCCCAGACATCACTGTTGTCCCTGTCAACATCAGCTACGACCGAACTTTGGAGGAGAAACTTTTCTCTTATGAACTGCTTGGGATCCCCAAACCCCGCGAGACGACCAGGGTGAGTGGCACTGAACTTACACCTTGAACCTTCTGATTATAGTGGTTCATCACTACACTGCGGATTTATATGGACGAAAAATTAGCTAAATATGCATGCATTTAAAACCTGGAGAATTTTTTTGCCTTAAATTACCAGATAAAAATATTACAAACTCCACTATTATAATTTTCTTCTTGATGTTCCCTGGCTACTATGACAGTCAAATTGTGACTAAAGCAAATATTTAATAATTTTAAATTTAACTGTAACTTTTCTCTCCATACCATTTATGTTTGAGTAATTTTTTTTAGCCAAAATATGCCCTTTGAATGCCTTTTAAGACTAAAATTTAACTTATATTTTTTCCAACAAAATCCAATGATTTTATTTATCACAAGTCATGGTCTTAATATAACAATATCAACAAGGGAATAAATTATTCATAAAGACAGAATCTGCAGTTTAATCATTGATGTTCATGTTGTGGTGTTCTCAACATTACAAACAATAAACTTGACTCTTAACAAAATTTTGCAAAATTTTCTTGCTACAGGGAATCTCACCAAACTATAATCAAACTCGTAATTTTATTCTGTTAAGTTGCTATCCTCGAGTTTAAAATATCACAATTTAAGTTTTCTACTCTCATATAATCACACTATCTGTTGCAAATTTCTGAATTTATGGTGTGGAATATTGTAAATTGTGTTTGATTTACATTTTTATCGACACATACTTGAGCCATTTTAAACCATACAATATAAACTATTTTGTTTTGTTTTATCTCTCTTATGTTTGTGTGAGTAAAAAGTTTAGTATGTGTACTTATTATAGATAAAAAAAACTAGTAAATACATTAGTAGGTTTTTAATTACTTCTCAAAGGTATAAAGTAAAATTCATTGTAAACAATTTGATACTTTTTTTTTTATTTGGCTCTAAAACCTTCAAGTTCACAAAATATACATGAAGCTCAGTTGTATTCATTTTCAAATTTTTCAATATCTCAGATCAGCAAATAATTCATCCAAACTTGTGCCCTTAGATTTTAATTAAATTAAATGTTCAATCCTCGGTCCCGGCACAGATTTATCTGATTAGCAAACCCTTCCTTTCACCTCTGACAAGACATCTTGTGAATGTGGGGAATGCCAGGCCTCCACCGTGGTTTGGATTCCACGTTAAACTCTAGGTCCTCCACTTCATCTCACAATCACCCTACCATTACACATTAGCATAAGTGCGTATAACAATAATAATAATAATAATAATAATAATAATAATAAAAAATTAAAACATTGAAAGGAGGATATAAGGGCAAGGCTTACACACTTTCCAGAAAACTGTAGGCCTCAACGTTCAAAATTAAACACACTAATTCACATAATAATGTAATTTTCTGGATACATCAGGCCTCTTCTTCAGCAGATTAGAGTAAAACACACAGACTATGTATGCATGGCTATGTGTCGAACATGGTCACTTAGTTACTGTTGTTGCCTATTTCTTGATTAAAAAAAAGTTTAGGCTTGGATTCAGCAATTGCCTGTTCAAACTTGTGTCTCTACTCTTGGTGAATCAATAGAATGTCGTTTTTATAATAATTATATATAATTCTTAAATTATTACAGTAAATTATACCGTTTGTCAATATTTTTTATATAAAACTTACTAACTGGTGTGAGTAGGCTTGCTTGGAATAAGAGAAGGAGAGAAGGTTATCTTGTAGCCTGGCTACCAGAGCCAAACGTATCTGTTCTAAGGAAGAAGACCTTAGCAAGTAATGTCAACTCTTCAAGCCTTTCACAGCTTGAGGATATCTTAAACACATAGTCACCACTCAAATAAACAGAGCCCTAGCCAATCAAGAGTCTATCAATAAACACATTTCAAAAGACATACCACTCACCAGCCAGTATTATAATGGACTAAACAAACTCAGATTTATCCCAAACACAGGTGACATTGTCCTAACCTCTTCACCTCTCACACAAAATCTTCTCAACAGTGATCCAAGAATCACATTCAACCCCCCC
>CABFVX010002100.1:13994-24468 GCA_902151425.1 Timema shepardi | reverse complement strand
CCCCTTTCCCCCAACCTCCACAACTTTCTGGTTTACCATAATTTGCCCGACCCAGCCACAAACAACAACAAACATCAGGCCAAAGGGTCTTTCTCTCGCAAAAAACTGAGATGCAGCAACTGCCAAATTCACCAACCTGCCACCTCATTCAACAACAGACTCACACAAAATGAATACCTCATGAAAGTCCACTATGAGTGCCACAATGCAACTACTGCATTACTGAATACATTGGCCTCACCATAAAAACATTCAGACAACGTATGAATGGTAATCGTTTTGACACCAACCACACCCACCCTGACTAACCAGTAGGACTTCATGCCCAAACACATAATTCATATTTTGATTCATGCTATAGCACTAGAGCTATAAGATTCCTCCTAAATAGTTGCTATACTTCCCAGCTTCATAGATTCAAGGCTAACAGCATCTTGGAAGAACAGTACACAGTGTTATTTTTAACAGGACAAGTTGAAGGCTAGCAGCATCTTGCAAGAAGAGTACATAGTGTTATTTTTAAACAGGACTTAAAAGCAACCAACATCTTGTGAGCGCAATACAAATTGCTATTTTTGAACAGGGCTTGATTAAAGCAAAAAACATATTGCGAGAGCAGTATGGCAAGATTCATGTCACGTTTGGACAACCCTTGGATGTGCGAGAGTACTGTGGGGAGAGACTGGAAAGAGCATCCCACTCCATGGTTCCTGCTCACATGGACCGTCTGAACCCCAGGGAGACAGAACTCTGTTCAGAGCTGGCTCATGTCATAGTGGCTCGTCAGCGGGACTTAACCGTGCTTTCCCCCTTCAACCTGGTGGCCATCACACTCGGGCTAGGCTCCAGTTTACCTCTATCTAAGTTACTGGCAGAGGTAGTATGGCTCAAGTCCCTACTGGTGTCCCTTGGAGCACTGGTGGATTTGGCAGGTGAGATGACCACAACCTTTCTGGGGCTAGGTCCGAGTTTGTTCGTTAAGATTTTAGGACTGGACCAATCAACTGTTTTGCTGATCAAGCCGATGCCGATTATTTATGGCTGATCATTTGGCGTATTTAATTTCAAATATTGCAAAAATAATATCTATTAATAATACTAAAAATCATTTGTTGAATGAGGCCATTTTATTTTATTCAGTATAGTAGATTTGCTTATACAACCTATAAATGAAAATGAAAGTTAAAATAAAATAATATAATTTACTTTATCATTAGTTCTACCACATTTTAAATAGTTGGTTTTGGTAAATCGACTCCACTTTTCTCATGGTTGTGATGGTTTTATATAAAAAATATATTTTTAAAGCTATGCATTTAGGCTTTCATGGCAATTATAATATTTTTAGGATAAAACAAAAAATATTTTGTCCATTAAGTTTCTTGGAATTTAAATACACATAATTAATTATAAAATAATTTAATAAGTATCAACTGATGAATAAATATACTTAATTAAATAAAGTTAAGTTCTAAATACACTATGTAGTTTTTAAACCTCTGATAATTCTTTAGTTCCCTTTAGTACCCAATTTTGGATTCCTTTGAATCCTAACCATTTTTAGCTCCCCTTGAATCCTAACCAGTGTTAGCTTCCCTTGAATCGTTTCCATTTTTGGCTTCCCTTGAATCTTCCCCAGCTTTATCTTCTCTTGAATCTTCACTAGTTTTATCTTCTCCTGTATTAATTTCCTTTTTCCACTGTTGGCTCATAAGTCTCTTTGCTAGTTGACCATATGGATTACCTTGTAAAGATAATCCCTCTCTACTCACAACCACTGCAATAATCTTCTCTCTCTCTCACTCATTTACCTTTTCTATTCTCAAGATCTTCTCCACACCCTCCCAGATCTAATTTTTTCATCTCATTGCTAATGATTAAAGAAGTAATTGTTTACTTAGTCACTAGCAACCACCCCCCAACCAATTAAAGAGAATATAAGTTAGCACCAGACGAAGAAAGACATTTTATTGGCTTAGTTTGTGATATCACTCAATACATAGGCCAAAGGGTTACTTACACAAAGATAAATGTAAGACAGATTAAGTTGTTAAAAACTTGGTGACATAAGCAATTACATAATCCTATTCCTCCAAGTGGCACTACCTTATTCTCTTTAAATTATTGCCCTCAAACACCTTCTAGCAATAGAACAAAGGACACGCCTATCTCTCAAAAGCTTAACAATGATAAGTCACATGTACCTGACATGTTTGGGACCCATCAACAAAAGATTAGTTTTAGGAATCAGTGAGCAAAATGCTAATAATTGGTTTACCATTGTGCTGATTGATAAACAGCATCATCGCCCAGCCCTAGGTTATTTATTTATCATTATCATCACACCTCTCTTATTTATTAATGCTTTCTCTCCCCCTTGGATAACAATTAATTCAGTTCACTTATTATGCTACCCATCAATCTTTGGGTTACTATAGTTACTGCTAATCAAAGGTGACTATAACCTTATAGTATTATAAATTAGTTAACTAAGTTAAAAATGAGTTGGGCCAATGAATAAATACTTTTATAATGGAATTAGATTAAAAATAAAGGAAAAAAACAATTACTAAATGTAAATTTAATGAAGAGAACTCGCCTAGGGAAAGAGGAAAAATGTGGGAAGACTCTAATGCACAAATGTGACATTTTCTGTGTTCTATAGTAGAAGTAGTCACACACATTTAAACACCAATTTTAACACACATTGAGTAATTTTAGTTACATTCATTGTATTTGTAGTAAGGAGAAATATGAAATTAATATCATAAGGAACATACTTTGGTAAAATGGCATTTAATTGATTGGCACACTTCTTTAGTCAATTAAACAATATAAATTATCATATTCTGAAAATTGAAAAATGACACCTGGACACGGGAATCGAACCCGGGACCTTCGGCTTAGTACGCCAATGCTCTTACCACTGAGCTATCCAGGACTCGTCCCGTGCCCACGGTCATTCTTCACTCATATTTGGCATTGGCGTACTAAGCCAAAGGTCCCGGGTTCGATTCCCGTGTCCAGGTGTCATTTTTCAATTTTCAGAATATGATATCTAAGTGGTGCTATCCTCACTAAAATGCATAGATGATAGCTTCGGCTATCTGATTCATTAATATAAATTATGATTGTAACATGGAATTAGTTTATTCAAAGAGAAAGTGTTGGATCAAGAAATTGAATCGATTTAGTCAATTAACCAATATAAATTAAGAATATAACAAGGAATTAATTTATTCAAAGAGAAATTGTTGTATCAAGAAATTAAATCAATTACACAGACATAATCACATTCCTAAAAATCACCTCAGAAAATGTTAAAGGGCAAAAGCTTCCATTCATAAATAGGTAAAACTGTGGATTTGTGCAAGATATATTAAGGAGTTACAGAATATTGTAAGGAATTAACTGAAAAACTACAAAAGGTGTAGGATGTCAAAAGGACAGATTGTAGTGGTTAATACTAGGGCTAGGGATCAACCACAACTTATCACTGAATGATCAATTATATCAATAGCAGCCTCTAAAAAGGCAGGCAAGGAATATTTGCACAATTATAATACAATTAATAAAAGGGTGATTGATAGAAAGTTAACTAATTGACTAATTACTTAATTTGTGAAACTTTCATATATAAAAATTGTTGATAATACAAATTCACATGAAACATATTAATACTAAAATTACAATTAAAATACAATTAATAACATAGTTCCACACAATTATAATAATATTAAGACTTATTATCTGATTCAAAGGGTTTTAAATGCTTGTGTTAACAATCAAAAGGAAATGTTTTGATTTCACTTCTTATAAACTTTGTTGCAGCTTTTGTCTGGGTGACAACATGTTTCAGCGAATTATGCCATCCTCAGGTCTGAGACAAACCAATGCGAAAAATATTAAGTATTAAGTTATAAAAAGTTATATCCAAAAGAATTAAAGATTCAACTAAGGTTGAGAGATGTGGAGACATTAACAAAAAAAAAAACTGACAGAATCAATCAAATAGTAGAGATAAAATGGGGCAACAAGAAATTTACAATGTTATTATTTATTATAAACACAATCAAATTATTAATCTTACCTTCATATTGGGGTTGTAACTGTAACTGTAACTTCTTGCACAAATCCACAGTTTTACCTATTTATGAATGGAGGCTTTTGCCCTTTAACATTTTCTGAGGTGATTTTTAGGAATGTGATTATGTCTATGTAATTGATTTAATTTCTTGATACAACAATTTATCTTTGAATAAATTAATTCCTTGTTATATTTTTAATTTATATTGGTTAATTGACTAAATCGATTCAATTTCTTCATCTAACAATTTCTCTTTGAATAAACCAATTCCTTGTTACATTCATAATTTATATTGTTTAATTGACTAAAGAAGTGTACAACTCAATGCCATTTTACCAAAATATGTTCCTTATAATATTAATTACACATAGAGTAATATTTTATATATTACATCCATTACTGTTTCCATCCTGTGGCCTAGGTCAGTTTTTGTATTCTAGTTATATATTTTTCCACTACCGGCTAGCCTAGACCTTTTGTAGCTTCATATGCCTTATAATCTATCATAATACTAAGACAGGCACAACATAGTCTACAGCCATTAATTTATCAATTTGAAAGGGTAAACCCATATTTTCATCATTGATAAATTTTCAGCCATGCCCGGAATTGAACCCGGGACCCCTAGATCAGTAGACATACACTTACTGACTTAGCTTCTTTACTTTCTGGATAATCCTCGTAATAAAAATAATCTTCAAAAATATAATAAAAGTAACTAAATTAACTATTAAATTTGTATTAGTTAATATTCATTCAAAATTGTGGTTTTTGTTTCACTAAATAATGCTATTTACACACCCCTATCTATATTATTATGTTTTTATGATGTTATTATATTTTATAATCCTATTATATTTAATAACTTTTAATAATGTTACAGCTTCTACAGGACTTAATTTTTAATGTAAAATTATTTTAAGGCTTTTTTATAATGTTCCTGTTCCAATTTGGATATTATGACTTATTTCCTGTCTCGTTCCTGTCACACAGTAAAAATTTCATCCCCATCCACCCTTACTCTTTTTCGTTTCATTTAGGTACTGTAAACATGTAAATGGAATAAACAATACAATTTATGCACTGCAGATCAAATACAGCTATTTTCTTTGAGGTTTTTCCTACTATTTTTTTTTTGTTGAAAATTCATTTTAGTACAAAATAATATAATTTTAGTGTTGAGTTTTGATCCATGGACAACAGGAACAAGAATAGATAATTTAAAAATTGATGAAAAATTTGAGAATTATGTTTGAGATAAACAGGAATTGTGGCTTCTCTATAAATAATCTTATGATATATTTTCTAGTGTCTCACATACCTAATAGTTAATGAAACTCTCTTATAATTATTAACTTTGGTCAATACTAAACTTTGAGCAGTGTGTTGACAGTTCGATTCCCGGCATGGTCAAAACATTTATCATGGGTGAAATGTGGTTTTAACCTTTCACAGTGATGAATTAACAGCCGGGGACTGGATGCTGTGACTGTCCTAGTCTTAAGTTAGATTATAAGGCATATGAAGCTACAACAGATCTAGCCAGCTGATAGTGGAAGATATATGGCTTGAGTAAAAAATGATCCAGGCCACAGGTTGGAAACAGTAATAGATGTAAAATAGTGTGTTGACAACTCTGATAGTATGCTCTTTTCGTGTTCTAGAGAGTGAGGTATTAGTAGAAGCAGAAATTAAAAGATCCATCTCCATACACAGCTCCTTAGTGGCATTGACCCCCTGTGGGATGGTGCAACTCATCGAGGTACAGTCCCCAGATTGTACCATGGATATTACCAAAGTGAAAGGTAACTTAATCAGGTCAATCATAGCTGGATAGCTCCTTGTTCAGTGACAAGTGAAACATGTAATTATTCTCAGTGGTAAAAAAGTAAATAGTGGGGGTCTGAGAGCTTAGATTTTTCAGTCAACTTGAACTTCAGACAAGTATTTTTAAAGGCTCCCAATTTTGAGTTGTTTGAGTATATTCATAATTTTAAAATGTTAATAGTATATATTGGTTTTAGAGATGGGTCACTCGAATCTTTGAATCCACCGAATCCTGACAAGTATTCGAGATTCTAGGATTCAGTGTTGTGTTTTATTGGATTTAATGGTCGAATCTTTCACCTTATAAACAAAGCATGGTATTTTGATTTTTTAATTCAAAAATTACTAAGTTATGCCTACTTGAAAAGCACAACTCAATCCATAATCATTAGTTTGTCAGACAAAACAGATAAACATGAATAAAATCGTTTAAAAAAATAAATAATTGTTAGGTGTAGAAAATCTAAAGTGCCTATACCCTACCCTTCCACCCCTATGGAAAACTTGGAGTCAACTATTTCAGCGCATGCTTACTTCTGAAACTATCACCTCACAAACAATCTTGTAAATATTTTAATGAGCACATTAACACTCTTAAAAAACTGAAAATCAAAACTAGAATTACAAATAAACTCAAAATAAATAAAACATTACGGCTTTTTTTAAAGAGAAATAAGAACCCATTACACACAATACAAAGTCAGCCGCCATGACGCTTATGTTTATTCACCAGTGGCCAGAATGATGATTAAATAAACGTGACTGTTAATTCCTACTACCAAACTGGTTTTAATTATCTACAACTATACAAAGAACCCCAATTTATTTCATACGATCCTTAGATATTTTGTTGGGTTTCATGAAAAATAAATACTGTCAACAGTTAGATACTAATAAAATTGTTTATTTAGCCTACTGGCCTACGTATTGTATATTGATTATTTGTTTAAAATCGATTCAGGTAATCTTATCACTTAGTAAGTGCTATTGATTTTTAAGAATCAAATAACAACTTGCTAATTCATAATTTGTTTTTAAATTAATTTTAACTAAGAGTTTATTATTTTTTTCAAGTATGTTATTGAAGTATTTGTAAAAATATTCAAATGAAGTCTTGACTAATAAAATAGGAATGAACATATTGCAAGAGTCGTAAATATGTTCGTGTTTAAAATAAAATGTATTCTCAGAAATTGATATATCACGAGAATCGAATATATTTCTTATTTTCTACATGAAGATGGATAATAGATATAAAAGAAAATAATAGTAACAATAATAATACATACTTAGGCATTATTGAGCTTAATATTTCCAATGTATTGTTAATTGTCAAGCATGTTGTTTTAATTTTTTTTTTCAATCTGTATTTTATTCTAGCTTTATTATCAAAAGAAATTATAATACCTCAAGATGATTGAAGTTGATCAAAAGGTAACTAAGCCTAATCTGTTTGTTTATTTCATTCTTTATTTAGAAACTTAAGTCATTCTATCAACACTTTTAAAAATAACTTAAAGACACTCAAATTTTGATTGATTTGATTTCTAAACAATAATATGAGTCTAGATTGTTTAATTTGGCTGGATTTTAACCAGTATTTTGTGAGGAGTGGTTGTGGTTGATAAAATCGAAAGCATTATTGAACTAAATCTTAATTTACATCTTAGGCCTATGTTGTGTAATGTAGGTCTATTTTTAAAGCATTAAAATTTCTAATAATTTGCTAGGATTCGGATTCAATATTCGAGATTCGAAAATAAAATGTAGATTCGGATTCAAGAAATAGTTGATCTGACCCATCTCTAATTGATTTATTTTAAAATTGGTGACCTGGCGGTCTAGGGGTAAGGTGTCAGATTTTTATGCTGGCGGCCGGGGTTCAATCCTCTGTCCCAGCATAGATTTATCTGATTACCAAACCCTTCCTTCACCTCTGACAAGACATCTTGTGAATGCGGGGAATGCCAGGCTTCCACCGTGGTTCGGATTCCACGTTAAACTGTAGGTCCTCGATTTCATCTCACAATCACCCTACCATTACACATTAGCGTAAGTGCGTATAACCCGAACGGGTAGTAAGACGCGGTGCTAATAATAATAATTTATTTTAAAAGTAAAATAGTATATTTAAAATGTTACCAGTCAAAACAAACATAAAATGTAAATATCACATACTTAAAATTTGAGATTTTAAAAATATATTAAAACAACACTTATTCTTAAAATAAGAATGACATTAATTTTTATGGATATTAAGTACTTTTGAAAAAAAAGTTTGGAAATGGAAATATCGAATTTTAAATTAGAAATAACCCTTTAAAAAAACATGTTTTTTAGAAATAAGAACAACACTCAAATAAAAATCTATTATAAAAAGTTATTAAAATTGTTTGACACTCATGTTGTTAAGTGAATTAAAATTATACTAACTTTTATTAAAAAAAAGTTAATAAACTAAATTAGTGCCTAATAGCTTGGAAATGTATAATAAGACAGTGCAAAACACTAAACAAAAGTTAAAGTAAGTGATAGGGAAGGAAGACACCCTGAAAGGAGAGGTAGGTTAGGCCTAGATAGAAACAAACACACTTCTCTCTTCATTTATTACCACAATTATTTTACACTTCACACTTACACAGTTGCACGTTGTTTTTTATTTTTCGGGAATATTCCTTTTTTATTAATGTGTCTCTTCATATGAAAAATGAATATTTCTGAAAATCTATACAATGTTCAATTGTGTACGTGTGAAGTGTAAAATTGTAAGAAGCAATTAAGAGAGAAGTGTGTTTGTTTTTATCTAGGCCTAACCTAACTATCCTATAAGGTTGGTTTCCTTCACTATCACTTACTTTAAATTATTATACAGTATTTCTACACTGGCTTATTAAAAAATGTTTGTAAAATTGACGTTTTAGTGGGCTGAAATCTCTCCAAAAGATACTTTCGTTACTTAATTTTACCCTACAAGAAAACGTAAGAATCATAAACGGTTATAAATTTGAAGAGATTCATATTTCGTTTATTATTCTTTAGTGTAATCATTATTGTACATGATCATATCTTTTGTTCCAACTCCATTCCTCTATGCACAGTTGCAATTGCGTGTTGTATGGGCTCTAGCAAGAAATGATCTTATCGGGAAATTTATTTCAATTCAATTTCTGAGCCTTATAATACTTTATGTTCATACTTTACAATGAAAAATAAGATGGCTAGTACAATATTTCTAGTAAACAATATGAAATAGTAAATGCTTTTTTTTAATGTGGTAAGTTTGGTAAAATATTTATTGCAATAATTATGGTCAACACTTATTTTAGACAGGTTAACCTGTTTTATTATCATATACAAAATTAACTTTGAGCCATGGTCAACAATTTCAAGACAGGATCAATTATACAATGAAAGTTATAAACTAAATCCATGTTAGAACAAACACTAAAAGTATCATACACAGTAAGGCCAACTGACAAAACAAAATAAAACACTTTTCTGAGTTAGGCGCTACTATCCAACTTATTAAACATGCCTCTCTTTTTTTTTCCAACAAGGAATCATAAGTCAAGGCGTTTTGGTGGGTGGACAATTCTACCAGACCTTGTAACAATATTAGCCAGACTAGTTCCAAGAGGCACAGTATTCATTTCTGAATTAGGAGACTGAGAATTTGTGGCTATTATGGCTTCTGGCTTATTATTAGGAGAGGATGGTGGTGTTACCTTTAAACCTTCAAGTTCACCCATATCATCACCAAAGTTCCTCACCCTATCATGATCTTCACAGGAAATGTCATTACCAGTGTGCCTAGGCCTAATATGAAGTGAATTTTGTCTATAAAGTTTTCCTTTTATACACACCAGATATGACCTGTTTTTCAATATCTTAACCACACTGCCCTCTTCTCCAAAACCGCAGTTTGTTGTTCCAAATAAAGACATACTGCTCAGGGTTAAAAACTTGCTCATGGAATCGAGCAGTTTTGTCATAATATAACGATTGCCCTACTTTTGCAGTCACTGCATCATCAATAATTATTTCTGGCTTCAAGTGGCAATCCTGTACAGGTAGTCTAGAATTGAGGGTTCGACTTTGAAGAAGCTGAGCAGGTGAGTATGGAAGCCCTGTCCCTGGGCTATTTCTATAATCCAGAAGAAAAAGTGGAAAGTCTCTACGGTCATATTGCGCCTTTTTTAACATCAATTTGACAATTCCAACCACTTTCTCAGCCAAACCATTGCTGCAGGGATAGTGAGGACTGGAGGTTACTAATTCAATATTCCATGATTGGGCAAATACTTTGAATTCATATGAGTCAAAAGGTTGGTTGTCAGACATGAATTGTTTGGGAATCCCAAAACATGCAAAGATTGGTTTGAGCTTACTTATAGCAGTGGAAGCAGACTTACTTGGGACCTTCTCAGCCTCAATCCACCGCGAATGGTAGTCCACAATAACTAGATAGCTGTCACCATTATAATCCGCAAAATCAGCAGCAACTTTAGCAAAGGGTAGATCAGGGATGTCATGAGGTTGCAGCGGGTCCTTTATTTTAGA
>CABFVX010002100.1:0-11766 GCA_902151425.1 Timema shepardi | reverse complement strand
GTTGGGGGTGGGGGGTGTGGTGTTGTTTTATTACTCACTTTAAATATATCACTCTGCGAGGATCCTCCTCCATCCTCAATGGTTTTCAAGTCTTTGTCTGCTAGCTCCACTGATTTGCAATATTCTACAACTTTGTGTAGGGTAGTGTCTTCCCTAAGAAGGTGTTGTTTTATTGACTGTGAGTTCACACCCAATATTATTTGTGCACGCAGCAATTTATCCTCCTGGTCACTAAATTCACAAGGTGTGGCAAGAGCTCTGAGTAGAAGTTTTCAAACGGTTCACCGAGACATTATTTCCTATTAAAAAAATTGAACACAAGGATGGTTTCATTCTTCTTCGGAATACAGTGAGATTTAATAACAGAAAATTTACCATTGACTGTTTCCTCTTCAGGTTTGATGGTAGTTAAGGTTTTATAGAGTCGGACAGCATCTCGTCCTAATAAGTTTTTTAGCCTGGCTATTTGCACGCCCGAAGATTTTGTTCCAGTCTCCGTCGCCCAAAATATTCTAGAACTTCTTCCTGGAATTCATTGAAATTCTTTGCCAAATCTCCGGCAAAATTAAGTGACTTTGGTTTATTAAACTCCATATTGATAACCGCTTCTTTACAGGATGAAATAATTGTATCCACAAATTTGAATCACAGATAAACCACTGCAGACACTACCGACTGCACCATGTTTTATTATCACATACAAAATTAACTTTGAGCCATGGTCAACAATTTCAAGACAGGATCAATTATACAATGAAGGTTATAAACTAAATCCATGTTAGAACAAACACTAAAAGTATCGTACACAGTGCGGCCAACTGACAAAACAAAATAAAACACTTTTCTGTGTTAGCCGCTACTATACAACTTATTAAACATAACCAACATAGTTTTACAACTAAATAGTAACTAAACTAGTCCTAGTTTAGTAGTAGTTTAGTAGTTAAACATATTAATTATTACAAGTTTTAAATATCTTAAATTCAAAAACATTCAATATAACATATTCTCAATGTTAAATTTTTAGTGTAACAGACATTATTTTAGGTAGGGACCAGCTAAATATAGTAAAAATAATGACTAGTATTCAATTACCGGTATTTAATATTCTAGTTAACTATTTTATTTTCATTGCTTTGTCGTGGCAATACAACTTCATTCAATAACAATTCAAAATGGACAACATTATTGAATACGTTTACTGTTCGAAAGTATTTTTAAAGCATTATTTTGTTATAAATGTGAAAATTGATATTAGTTTTAACAATTTGTTAAGTAACTGAATGATTTATAAGTATAAATTCTGATATTATCTAAATTAAATAGTTTATGCCAACTATTGCATTTTAAAAATGTATTATTACTACATCAAGGGAAGGCTAAAAAAGAAAGAGCCTACAAAACTTTTGATCTCAAACTTAAATAACGAGCTCAGCTCAAAGCTTAAAATCCGAGTACTCGCAGAGCCCTTGTAAATAGTGATGTTATTATTTAAATAGATAGAGGATACTTATTTGGCTATTTGAATCTCTTCAATTGGAGTTTCTGTAGCAAAACTTGCACTCTTTAGCAGTGCAGAGATCAAGTCACAACCTGTTATGTGTTATCAGGTCACAACCTATCCCAACAGACCATGGATGCAGCCATCCCTGTATTGATGTTGCAGACATACATCAACCCTTGTCTCCACTATTTCATCAACCCTGCCATGGTTATACTCATTTTGCTTCAGGAGCAACAAATCACCAGGGGTAACTTTTACTTTACTGAACTAATACTCACTTGAGTTTGATTTATTCTTCTTTTCTATGTTTCCAAAATTAAAACCGGGTCTAACATTTCCACAAAACTTTGCATTCTTACTGTTGGTTGTATGTTTATGTTGTGTATGATGTGAAGTATACTGCATAACTTAAGTTCTTAGAATAACCTATAGAGAAGACCGAGAGGAATTTACTAACAATTAGTTAACAGTTACATCTAAGGGAGCCAGCATGAAAAACAAATATCTTGTTTGAAGTATGAGTATGGCTGTTGTTTGAAGAGAATATGAACATAGATTTTGCTTGGTAAGAACATGAGTAAAGCTGTTGTTTGACAAGAATATGAGTAGATGTTGTATGAGAAAAATATGAGTATAGAGGTTGTTTGAGATGAATATAAGTGTATATATTGTTTGAGAAGAATATGAGAGTTGCTATTGTTCGATAAGGAGTACAAGGGTAGCTGTTGTTTGCTATGAAAGAGTATGATGATAGTCGGGGCATGACCCTTGTTTTGAGGGATGTAACTTCCTTGTCTTGGTTGCAGATGATCTCTTGTTGAAATACCTTGGGTTACGCAGGCTCCTGGCCCACGAGTTCACCCTCCATGGGCTGTGGCAGGAGCAGGTATGCTGGGCTGAAGTACAGTAGAGCTTGCTTTTAACAATCTAATGGGCTGGGCTTGTTAATCTTATATTCTCATGTGGAAATATTCAAAATTTCTGGGGCTCACACTTGGTCCCCACAGTCCTTAAACAGAAGCAGAGCCCCCTTTTTTAATCATAGGTTCCTAAAGTCCCCAAAAATGGGTAGTCCCCTTATGTTTAAAAAAAAAACAACAACATGGTCTTGTGAAGATTGAAACTTTGGTTTGGAAATTAGAACTGATGAAATAACAATCCTACAAAACCATTTCTTCATACTTAAGAGGTCCTCTGGTGAAAGCTGAAATCCTTTTGTCATCTCAAGTGCTAAGATGTTCTCTAAGTACTTTCTGATTTTTTTTCATTAAAAAAGACTCATGATTCATGTATTGTACAAGCATTCGGAGAACATTTTGAGGAAAATTAGTAATAGGGTTTGCAAACCTGAGACAAATCAGGACTTTTCCTTTGATAGCAGTTCTTTAAAAATCTCTCAAAACATTTATTTAAGTGAGGAAGTCCAGAGCAAGCTAAAAAGTTAAATAATAATAATAATATTTAGCACCGCGTCTTACTACCCGTTCGGGTTATACGCTTTAAGTACTAATTACTCTAATGGATTAGGAATTGGGAAGGTTGAATTAGAGGAAGTGAACCCGCATTTGCGTGGAGGGAGAGTGGAAAACCATTTAGGAAAAACCACCCTCAGTTCACCCGACCGAGATTCGAACCTCGATCTCCCCGTCCTCAGCAGTCGAGCTCAACACGACTAGCGCGTTAGCCAACTACGCCACCGAGGCGGGTTAAAAAGTTAAAGAAGTGGAATCCACCAGTTTTAAGTCAAAAGTTCAGAAACATTTCCTTGTGTTTAGAAAATACCTTCAGGAGAAATGCAACATAAAGAAAGACTATCCTTCATGATATGGTTTTTTTTAAATTTGAAAATTCTCAAAGCTACCAGCAGTGAAGCAAAACTTCTGAAAATGGCAGGGATGATGCCTTTTGGTGTCCATATAGACTGCCTGATCAATTAGTGGAAGATAATTAGAACAGAAACACTCATAGGAATTGATAACTAAGACCTTGAAATATTTTGGAAATAAGCTTTTTAGGCCAATAATGTAATGAATGACACAAAATACAAGGAAGTAACAAAAGTAGTTAGAGCCTGTCTTTCACTGAGACCTGGAAATAGTGATGTTGAGTGGGGATTTTCAACATCTGGACATCAGATTACAGAGTAGGCAGTTAGTATGAACGAAAGAACTTTAAATGTATGATAAACGCCTTGAAACTTTATGGTAGTAAACACAAAAAAAACTTATTGCCAACGCAGCAAATGCAAGAAGTATCATTAGTACCATACTTAGAGGAAATCAAACTGAGAAGAAAAGAGACTTAACAGTTTTGTTATGAAAATAATACAAGTCTAGAAAAAAAGTGCAGCTCACAAACTCTTTTGAGTAAACATCATCATGTATTACATCTGTGCTGAAAATAAAATTCTTTGAAGAATTGCAGGTAATTTATATGCTATTGGAAGGATATAAAGTCTTAAATTTCAAAGAGAATTTTGGCCAATAAAGAAACGTACATACATACAAACAAAGACATTGGGAAAAGGCATCTTCTCTAATAACTTAATTTTGAGAGGTCAGCCAAGAAAGAAAAATAAATTAGTAAAAGGACCACTTTTATTAACTATTAACCAAAGTTAAACATGCTATGTAATATTTAAGGTACCATACATATTAAAAATAAATTATTACAAGTAGAGGTGTAAAAGTACTCTGTATATCGTTTTATTTTGACAATACATAAAAACCAGTCACACCCCATCCAAAGTCAAATCAAAAACCTCATTTTTGGTTTTTTAGTATGGCTAAAATAATCAATGAACTTAAAAGTTGAGTTAAAGTTAAAAGACAAGCCAATAATTGGACTAAAAAAGTTGATATGCATTGAAAGAGTTAAAAAAAATGTTTGTTTTTTTTACTTTAGTCAGATTAGTGGTTGGTTTTGTTTTACAAAAACATTCTTTTGAGTAAATTTTTGTTGTTCCCATAGTTTTCCTGAGGTCCCTCTTTTGTCCCTTTTTTTTTCTTGAAAGTACCCTAATATCCCTAAAATAGACTTGAAAATGTAGGGATGTGGGATTGAAAGAAAAGTATTGAAACTTTATTCATTAAAAATATCAATACTGTACTAGTATCGAAAGAAGAGTATCGATAACAGTAAGTTCCAGTATCAAAATTTTAATCTGGACTTTTTTATTTTATCTCTCTTTAATTCACTTCTTGGAGATGCCATTTTTAACTACATTTGTCGATCGCCCAATCAGGCATCAGGTTGTATTGATAAACAAAGATGAAAGAACAGCCATGAGTTATGATGAGCTAAAAAAGATTGAATGCTAAAGTTGCTTCTTTCTTGTCATATAGAAAATAAGTGAGGATTGAGAAATAGTGGGATTTGTTCTTCCTACACAGTCCACCCTAATAAACATTTAATCTGGGCATGAGTTAAGATTACAAATAGTTGTTTCTTTCAATACTGATCGCGATCAAATACTGGAGTGTGAGTACTAATATCGGTAAAAGTATCAACTAAGAAAATACTAGTATTGAAAGACAAATATCGATATTAGTAAAGTATCAATACTTTATTCACATCCCCATGAATATGGAGTATGAGCCCTGAGTTCCTCAGCTTTGATATATGACATGAAACTGCTCTTACTTTTCTACCTGAGGACTGACTAGACTGAGGAAGCTTAAGAATAACGTATCATTTGGTAAAGCAAGATAAGAGGGAGTTAATCAAACAATTCTTGATGGCACTTGTAGATGTAATTTGCCTCAATATTGGAGGTAACTAAGTGGATCAAATCTGTGATGAACTGTCCTGTAAGCAACATTTGCTGATAGGCCCAACTGTAATTTATTTTTATTTTTATGAAGTCACAGTTTTTTATAGGGTTTTGACTTATAAAAATCTACCTTCGAAAATTACCAAAGCTTGCAAATAAAATATATTTTAAATAACACAATTAATTTTAAGTTTGTTCAAAATATTGGTTCTAATTGAACTTCTTGTTGTAATAATAGTTTGATTTATCAGCTAAGGATAAAATAGGCCTATGTTAAACAATTTTACAATAAAAAAAATTTGAAATTTATATTAGGCTATTAAATTTAGATAAATATTAGGCTTGTTCATGAATTACAGTTTAACTTTGGGAGATAAATTTGCACAAGGCATGGGAAGTGGAAAAGATATTGAAAGTAATTTTCCACTTTAGACTTATATTTATTTTTCAGATTTATAATTTTAATCTAAACTTAGCCCTTCCATTCATTTAAAAACAATTATCAAAATATCAGAAGGTTTTCGCATTTTTATCAGAAAGAGCTCAAATTTCTTAGTTAAGGTTAAGTTAAAATATAGTAGATGTCAAAAATATTTTGTAATAATGTCAGGGATTTGTAATATTTTATCAAATAAAAGCTAACATTATTTTCTCTAACAAGTGTTGAGTAAGTTAAAATAAAAAAACCTATGTCTAATGCAACTATTGTGTATGTTTAATAAAGCATTTTTGATACCAGTACAAATATAAATAAATTCTAGATTGACTAAGAAAAGTTCTTAAATAAAGAGTTTAGTGGTATAAATTTTAATAAATACTAGTTACACAACATCAAGATATTCAAACTATTCTCAATAAATAAAAGTGAGCCTCAGTCTTTTCCATAAGAATATCAAAAATATTTATTGACTGAGCAAGTCTGCTAAATTACCTCTTATGACTTATTTACTAAACCTTTCACAAAAAGTGCTGTTGGACTCCGAAAAGATTAGTTTATCAAACTCTTATTTACTATGATACTAGAGCAAATGGATGTAATTCCAAATAATAACATTAACATAGTAGACATGTCTTTATGCAAATAAGTGTTTTGTGCACAATTTAATATTTTAAAACCACTCTTTATCATTAATCTGCACTAATTATGCTGCACCAAATATATGTTTTCCAGCCTTTAATTTATCCAGGGTTAAATATTAGTTCACATAATTATATGTAGCCTAGTGTGGTTATGTATGTTATTTAATGGTGCTCAGTTATGTCATTTTCCTAGTCCATTAGCGTAGTTAGTACTTAAGGCGTATAACCCAAACAGGTAGTAAGTAAGACACGGTGCTAAATATTATTATTGTTTATATTAATTTTTTCCTGAAAAATCCTGAGAAATAATTTTTCTCAACAGAATTTCAGAAGCATCCGATTTTTCAAATGTATTCACGAATTTCTGGATTCCACACAGGCCTAGTAAATATACAAAATATAAATTATAATTTTATTTTATTATAATATGTATTTTACTAAACTTGAAAAATTAAAAAAAATTATTCAAACATAGATTTGACTTAAATGAATATAACCTTATAGGTTTGTGGAAATCCCGAAAAGTTTTTTTTTCTGACATGAGAGTCAGAATAAATTTGTTGCGAACTTGCAAATTTTGATAAAATCCAAGTAAAACTAGAAAATTATCCAAATAGTATTTTCCTTTCAAACGACAGCAATGTTTCAGGCTATGTTTTCAACCGTGTTAGCTATCAGCAAACCGTCACAATACCAAATCATAATTTTCCTCAGTATCCACTTGTCTTTTATATATAGGAAAATTGCTAATGGAAGAAAACTAGCCTACAAAGTCAATCTCGAAACAAATCTATTTTAAGCTGGTATGGAAGGAAATGGGGAAATAGCTTTTTTTAACAAAAATATTTTTTGTCCAAAGTAAATAAAATATGGCTTTAGGAGGAAATTAGTTTAATTTTCTAAATAATATAACTTTTTTTTATTTGTTCAAGTTTCTGTTCATAACAAATACATTATTCAAAAACTCTTGTAGTTACTATGCAAGAAAATTAACTTATTTTATTTACATAAGCAATATTCTATTTATTTGCGTCAAAAATTATTTTTGTTATAATAACGGCAAGAATCAGGGCCTTAATTACCCTGGTTCTCTTTCACCCAACCTCAAACAACACTTTATTATTTATGACTAATAATTTGTTACATTCTAATATAAACATAATTCTAGTTTAATTTAGTGTAATTTGATAAATTCGGTATTGATGCTCAAAGTATTACTTTTATATGAAAAAGAATAAGAACATTACAGGAGATAAATGAAAATCATTCCTGAAACCATCCAGAAATATGGGATTAAAAATTTTCCGTGCCTGATATCACTTGAAGGGGTAGATTATTTCAAACACTTGAACTAAATCAGAAGTTTCATTCTCCCAAAACTGTAGATTATTATTTCATATATTTACTTTGACTTGGTCTTGAATCTAAAAAAATGGACTTGCCCCTTTCATATTTTAAATAATGACCATACTTCTTATGTTCGTTCTGTGAATGTTGTTAAAAGCTGGCTCGATTGGTACAATTTCCTTCTCTGCCAGGAAACTAATGATAACAATAATAATTTTTTATAACAAATCTGTTTTATGATAATTACTATATTAATCAATTGGTTTGGTTATTTTGGTCTATTTGCACTTAACCTAAGATCTAGTTTTGCATGATTTTTGTCAAATGGGAATCTGCAACATTTAACTATAAAATATTACACCTTACCATTAAAAAGATATGTAGTGGTTGTACATTTAAAAATTATATATGTATCTTAAATATGTTTATTTTATAAATTGTGAACTGTTCTAAGATTAGAGAACAGATATCAGGGGATGGAAAGGTTGGACAGTAATTATACACCAGAAGATGGAAAGGTCAAACATAATTTACCAGGGGATAAAAAGGTTGGACAATGAACACCAGGAATTGGAAGTTGGACAATGCACACCAGCAGGACTATTATGACCCCGACGCAAAACGAATTTGTGATCATTAGCAAAAAACACTAGACTTTGCGTCAAAAGTTATTATGGCCAACCACTTTACGAAACCAAAGTTCTTGCGAGTGCAAATATTTTCCTAGTAAAATGACACTAAGTTGTGCAGCCATTTTACTTGTCCTTTGGTTTGCCTTACGAGGCTATGTATGCTAGGTTTTCTCTATAAGGAAAACCTCATCGATTTATGAGGTAATTGCATTATATTTGGAAGAAGGTACAGGAAAGGTGGATAGAAACACATAAAAGGGATGAACACAATATGGCCTTTATAATGAAAAGTAGAACACAGTTCACACTTAATATTGCTGCCATTTGACAAAGAGGTAATGGCTGCCTCTTAAAGAAAATTTATCGTCACCTCCCAATCCCCCAACAAACAAAATGAAGAAAATGGAAAATTTTAAAGAATGATAGGACACAGATTTTCTCCCCTTTGTTTTTTTGGTTTTATCTTCTAAGAATTAGCTTTGTGGGTTTCACACTCCTCCCTGATGAGTTTCGATAGAATGAAACCTAGGTCGGGGAATTGGGCGGTGATGATCGATATTTTTTAAGAGGCAACAATTACCTCTGTCCAATGGCAGCAATGTAAAGTGTGAACTATGTTCTTCTTTTTACTATAAAGGCCATATTGTTTTTGTCCCTTTTATATGTTTCTATCCACCTTTTCCTGTACCTTCTTCCAAATATGCTTGGTTTTGTAATTAATTGTTTTGTGTTACATAATTTAAACTTGCCATCTCATTAGCCCTATATAAAAATATCAAAACGTTTGATGTGTGTTTCACTAATCTAACTTTTAATATAGGCCTCTATCATCATGTAGGCCAAGAGGGGGGATAGTACATTTATACTGAATGTTAAAACCATATTTTCTTTGAAACATAACACTATCAAAATGCATTATTATTCACCAACAACATAATATAATTGGGACATTCCAATATTAATATTAATTATTTGTAGGTTTTATAGTAGGTGGTGGTTAGGCTTCAACAAATACGGGATGTTAGAAGGCTTTTAAGCCCCCTCATGGAATAACATTGACCAAGATATCAGTCTCTTTGGTCTGATTTTTCAATAGTGGGGAGGTTAGGATTTGAATCCTAGCTGGGTATGATAAGTGGTTTTCTTTTTTAAAGGTTTTCCCACTCTCCCTCCACACAAATATGAATACTTTTATTCTATAACTCTACCTTCATCATCAATGCCCTATAAGTGTAAAACACGGGGATAGACCAGATGACAAGACAATAAAAAGGAATCTGTTTAAGATGCCTCAACAAAATTTTAATAACGCAAGCTTATTTAAACTAAATCGGACATAGTATGGTAATTACTATCCATATTAGTGTGAGTTGTAGGCCTATAAAATATTGCAGCCAAGACTGGAAATAACCAAAATAGCCCCTATATTATTGTTTACATGTGGTTTGTTTTAGGACTAGGTTTTTAAATCATAAAAGGTTTACTAAATTTATCTGAAACCAATAATTAGTAGTTAGGCCTGGTTATCCTGAAGTGAATAAATTGCACAAACAACTCATTCTATAGATATATAATATCCTTATATTTTTAATCAATTTAACCAAAGTCTCAGGAATTCCTTTTAAATAAAATATGTATTTTATTATTTTTAACCATCCAAACCACTCTCTCGTTCACTTTATTGTTAATTTAGTAGGCCTATTGGGTATAAGTGCACATTATTTTTGCATTAAGTTGTCAAAAATATTCAGTGCTAACACTATTCTGTTCTTGAACGTTTTCATCAACTTTAAAAAAAGTGGTTTTATTTTCTAAGACTGTAACACAACATATTTGAGTCAAACTTGAACGTGAGAATCTTTTCGACACTGTAAATTAACAAAATTAGCACGTATTATTTATGTTTAAGTTGAGTACCACATAAATAGGAGATTTTCTTTATCTAACCTCAACTCAATCACACAAATTGAAAATGAAAACACCTAACTGTAAGCCTATATCTTTAAATGTTCACTTTTTGACTTGACAAAATCGAGAACGCTTTTAAAATAGGCCTACTAAGAAAGCAAAAATACAAAATATTAATTTACTGTGTGAAAAGTGTTGTTTTTGAGACAAAATTTTATGAGGCACATATTTTTTTTAGTTATAAAATAGTAATTTTAAATTAAAATAAATATAAGGATAAATCTACATTATAAATGGTTGAAATCATTTAAAAAAATAATAAGACACAATTGTTCCAGTATCAACATAGATAATATGATCGATAAGGCATTGGGTCGTAAAGCAAACATATTACAAACAACATTGTTTCTTTATTGGCCAACTTCTAATCATTTTCCAGTGTCAAATTACTATTTTAATGAATATTTCACATTCTGAGTTTTTGACTAAAATATGTTGTGTGTATTGAATAATATAGGCTTAGTATTTTTCCATTTCTAACCGGAGGAAAACAAAATGAGGCAAGACTTTTATTGAATTAAGATAGGTTAAAACTTTCTTGCAAATAATGTGATTTGTGATCAGCTGTTTGGGAAAATAAAAATATGTGAATAATGTTCAGTCATGAATACTATCATTCTTGAAATAAATTTAACTAATTTCTAGCCTCTAACTTCTTAAAAGGTAATAAATATCCTTTGAAAATGTGTTGCAACCTGTTGACGCAAACTGATCTTATTCTGTGGGTTGATGCTAGAAGCAAAGTTGAAGCTAAAACTAGCGGACAATACAAAGTGTGGTGGTTATAATAAGCCAAATGCTATCTTTTCCTCGAAAGTGAAGCTAACTAGCGGTAGCAACTAACGTTGCGTCAAATGGTCATAATAGTGCTGCAGGGGTTGGAAATGTTGGACAATGACACTGGGGAATGGTAAAGGATAGACAAAGAACATCAGGGAATGGTAAGAGTTGGACAATGGACACCAGGGAATGTTAAAGGTTGGACAATGGACACCAGGGAATGGTAAAGGTTGGACAATGGACACCAGGGAATGGTAAAGGTTGGACAATGGACACCAGAGGATGATAAGTGTTGGACAATTGAACCTTGGTGTTTACACACGGTCTATTTAGACTAGATTAGAAAACTGAACATATCAATTTGACAATGTAGTTTTATTTAGTAAACAATAAAAGCATAAAAATGTACAAGTTTTACAATAAGGTAGAAAATTATAGAATATTAAATTTCTTCACAAGGTAAAACAACTTGTGGGATTACTTGATTACTTGTGGCAACCTGGGCAACACAGTGGCCAGGCAAGAGGCTGTAGAATTTCTAAAAGGAGAGTAATTTTAGAATTAAAGCAAAATATAGAACAAATTTATAATATAATGTTTATACAGTCTCACTTGGCAAGGTTGAATATTACCAGAGATCCACTAAATTTGTTGGATAGTTGGCTGGTGAATCCTGGTGATTG
>CABFVX010002099.1:106509-127754 GCA_902151425.1 Timema shepardi | reverse complement strand
ACCAACTACGCGTGGTTTAATTAGTTATCACACCTTGAACCAGGCATCGCATAACTAGGCAGGAACCTTGAGGTATTCATTAAAAAAATTAATTAAAATAGCACCGTTTTAACAAAAGCTTAAGTAATTGGTGCGGTGCACTTTCTCTTTTATCTTACAATAAGAGGCATTTTCTAAAAACTCGTAAGATTTGTGAAAATTATCATTTTAAGCACTGAGTTTTACTACGTGTTTAGGTTACAGGTCTATGTACTAATGCACCAACATTTTAAGGGCGGGAGAGTAGAAAATCATTTTGAAAAAAATCTCCCTCAGTGCATCCAACTGGGATCAAAACCCGATCTCCCCGTCTTTGGCAATCTAATCTAAAAAAGATACTACCACGTTAGACTACGCAACCATTGAAGCGGGTTGTGAATTTTATTAACATATATTTTGGTCAATACTCTCTAGCAAAGAAAATAAATGAAATAGTATACCTTGTTACAGAAACATTGAGAAAATATAAATATCTCTGTCCACCAAAGAGCATNAACATACAGATTAATATTCCAATTTAATCCATAAATAAATAGTATGACACAATCGCACAAGCTTTCTCTTATATGTGTATTAAAGCTCCCAAATTATTATTTTTTCGAAAATTTGTTTTAGTAAACTACCATTAAATAAGTTTTACTCCGAAAAACAAACAAATTTGTGACTACACGAATTATTTCCCCTATTTTTACTTTGTTGATTGGACTATAAACTCAATTAACCACTACATTTTAAACTTGAAATAAGTAACCAGGGAAATCTCTAGGGTGTGTTTCTTATTATATTATTTTTACATCAATTGTGAGCCTGACACACTAAACATTGTGGCTACCTACATAGGTAGCATAAAAACCAAGAAACATAGAGAGGATGTTGCAGGTGATGTTCAATGTGAACCCTCTTTGTGCATCTTTGGTTCTGAATTTCCTCTAAACATTCATAATTTAGAGAAAATTACAAATATTCAACCCCCTCATTTGGGTAAGTTTTCCTCATTAACGCCTAGACTATTAGCTTATTACTTAATTCATTTTCACTGGATGGGGCTACCGATACACTTGTCTGTTGACGCCCAGCTTGGAGGGATCGAGCCCCTAACTTTCACGTCACATGCGAATAATCATTTACTAGCCTGAGACTTAGTCCGCGTATCCACCCAATAAATTAAAATATTGTTTGCGTACATGTTTTGAATATAATATAAAGGAAATGTTGTATGGAGGGGTGTAGGGTAGTCTTAGCTCCCCCAAAATATAAAAAGGGGGATGGTTGTGTCCCCACAGCCTACCCGATTCTAGAGCCCCTGCAAACATCACAATATTCATAACAATATTGAATCACTTCATTTTAATTAGCACTTAGGAACCATCATAGAACAGAATATATGTCTCTAATTTCAAATAGTACTTTGCAATAATCACTAAAACATTGAATAATTTCATTTCAATAAACACTTAAACCCTTCTTTAACCTATGATAAGACTTGTATTAATCACAACTTGTGAACGTGTGGAACGCCAGGCCTCCACCGTGGTTCGGATCCCACGTTAAACTGTAGGTCCTCAATTTCATCTCACAATCACTCTACCATTACACATTATCGTAAGTGCGTATAGTCCGAACGGGTAGTAATACGCGGTGATAATAATAATAATAATAATAATAATAACCACTTGCATATTATTATTTTTTTATTTCCTATGGCACTTACATCACTACATTAAACAACTTTTTGAATTTCTATCAGCACTTACATTAATTCAAATAACATTGAATTACTTCATTTCAATTCTCAATTACAGCTCATAATATTTTTTATTTAAAATCCCACTTACAGTAGCACATCGAAACATGAGAGCATTCAACTACAACTCGTACTTAGACTCCGTTTCACCGATAAATGAATCTCATCAGTGTCCAGACCTACCTCCGAGTCCCGATGAAACAATATGTTCCGCCCGCAGTCCTCCACTAATCGTGTTGTGTGTTTAGCCGGCTCTAGTACAGGCGTCGATGATTGTATTTACATTATGATCCGGCTCACCCCTTGTCTCACCCCAGCTATCGATCCCTACTACCGCCACTTGTTTCCATGGTTACTAGAACTCTTTTCCTTTCCTCTCGCGGTGTGCTACATGTACCTTGTTCCTCAGTCTTCTGTCCATACCTCAATCTTCTTGGTCATTTTTTTTTTTTGGTGATGGACTTGATTCCACGCCCATTCCCGTTCCAGCCAGAGTGGAGCCATTACACACTTTATGACGTCACTGCTCATAGAGGGTTGAGGGCAAAGATTGGCTCGCCCATTTTTTTTTACATTTATCGAATTTTAAAAAAAACTTAAGAATTTCATTCAAATAAATGGTACACCACACCACATTGACTTTATTTCTCTTTAATCTTAAAATAGGGGCATTTACTAAAAGCTCGTAAGAGTTAAGAAAAAAATATATATACTTTGTTGCATAAACACTCCACCAAGGAGTATAAATGAAATATTATACAATGTTACAGACACATTGAATAAATAGAAAGCACCTCTGTCCAATAAACAGCATAACAACCAATTTCATATTTCAAATTACTTCATAAACAAATATTTATATTTGTTTATAGCTAAGACATTATTGGTTTTATAAAATCTAATTTTAAACAAAAGAGTTTTATATTTAATATTGTTACATATTTACAATGATAAGTTATTTCAAATAGTTACGAAGATTGGAAATGTCTGCCTATGTATAGTAGCCTAAAATGTATTTACATAAAAAATTCAAAATTACCATTTTGTTTGTAATGTTGAACAGTTTACAGAAATTAGTGAAAATCGTTCAAGCGAATTTTGAGAATCTATTTTTTCTATTATTGCCCTTCAGTAAACTAACCTTAATTTTAGGATTGTATATCTAATAATTCCTAAAACTCCTCAGGGGAATCTTATCAAAACTCTCGATACCAAGTTTAACCTGGTCGGTAAAATGGTTTTGGCTTTTGTCCGAGATACAAACAGACGGACGGCATCGCAAAATCCATCTTTTATATTTCAAGAGGTCATGAAACGTTGTCGACATTTATCAAAAACTTGAGTTCCGATTTTTTTTACGATTACAATACTTATTTCTTGAATTGTTAGAGATAAAGTAAAAATAGTAATAGCATAAAGTATCTTTCTTCCCTATAGCATGGTAGAGCAAGGATGCAACTTACTTAAATATTTAATTACCAGATGGAGTGCTCCTTCTTCACATGTGGAATCTTTAAATAATTTTTTTTTTAGAATATAAATTAAGAAAAAGGGAAAAGTAGGCGAATCTTAAATTATTTTTAAATGTTGATCCTGTGTAGATTCAAATTGTCTGACAAAATGTGAGAAGTAGGCTTTTGTAAGACGTTCAACATCGGTCTGCAAAATTAGAAAAAAAATCCTTGTACAAATCAATCTCAAACCAATTACGTCAATCAATAAATTAAAACAAATTTAATCTCTGTAATTAAACATTACCTAACTCACAAACTGAGTGCACAAACGAACGAAATCATTGTATAATAATGATCATAAGATAAGTGAAATAAAGTTATAAACATTGTTACACAAACATATCGGAGTAAATGGTATGATGCGCCACACAAACTTTATCACTACTTTTACCTGAAAATGGAGATTTACTTAAAACTTGGAATTGATGTGAAAATAAATTATATACAGTGTTGCAGAACCATAATGGAAAAACTAGCATAAATGAAACATGTAAATGCTGTTACATAAACATAGAGGTAAAAAGTAGTATTTCTGTTCATCAATAGTATAGTTAATTTCCAAGGCTTCGATATAAAAAATATATTTGCAAATGGATTAGAAAATATTGGTTTTATAAAAATGTATTTCAATTAAAGGTATTTTTATTAGTACTTTGTGATTATGGGATTTTTCATATCTCAAAGAGCTGCGGAGATATAATCAAAATTGGAGTTATCCGCTTGTGTAAAGTACCCTCTAAGACATTATTCTGAAAGATTTGGATGTGCCATTTTGTTTTTAATCTTAAACAGTGTTTAGCTACGAATTTTATTCAAAGCCATTAGAACCAATTTTGAAAAAAACACCTTTTCCATCTTCGTTCTAATGTAAACCGTTTATAATTTTAAGGTTAGATAGATAATTTCTCAACCCTCTAGAGGACCTTATTAACCCCTAGAGAACCTTAACTTGTAAAACCTGGAAAATAGGAAAAATGTCAGGGAATTTGATCAAATTTCTGGAATTTTCATATATTCACTAAAATAATAGGCCTAAGATATTTTCATTTACAATAACCAACTGTAAAAATAACATTTTTCTTACATTTAATACTCACTGAAAATTTATTCTTGTACAGTTGTTAATGTTTAATATACTAATCTCAATTCTACAAGTCAACATGGGATTTTCATTTCAACTTTCCATCTCTCTGTTGCGTGTCTTTACCCAAAGTTGAGTCATTAGTTCATTAGCGAGTGTAAGGTGATATTTTAATGTATAAATATAATCTAACTGAAATCTAACTTAGAATGCACGACCAAATAGCCCATTGCTCTAGGCTGACATCATTTAACCCTTTCATAGTGTGTTACAATTTCAAAATGTTTTGTGTGTCTAAAAAACTACACTAAGTTGCGATTTTAATACAATAATGTTAATAATATAGTTACTGGAAAAGTTGTAAATTGGCTCTAAAAAAAACCCGGAAAAGTCAAGGAATTTTAAAATACAGTTTGTTTGGACACCCTGTTAAAACTTTCCGAATCCAACCTGATCGGTAAATTAGTTTCGAATCAAGGCTAAGCTACACGCAGACATACCAATGATCACGGAAACCACATTTTTGCGTTCAGGGGGTCGTGAAACATTGGTATCCCTAAAAATATAGATTTTGATTGTTTTCTTGTGATCACAAAGATTCCTCCCTTTCGGGGGTTTCTAGAAAGTAAAATAAATATCACAGCCCAACAAATCCCAAATATGAAATAACAGACTGTTACTGAGACATATACTCAAGGTCCTTGCAATTACCTGCCAAATTTTAATTTTCCAACTCACCAAAAATTTGTTTTCTAATCGTTTTGGGATGAATGAGCCCCATATTTTTAGAATCAAATTTCAGAAGTTTCGCCTGTTTTCTAACTATAGGGTTGGTCTTTGTACCAGTTTGAAAATATTTCAACTCCACCAAGAAGTTTTTTTTGGTGTGTGTTAGTTTTTGAAACACTTAGCCCCCACTACTTTACAAACTTTTATGATGAAATTAAATTTTTTTTATCCTTTTCCTTTTGTTATCTCGAGCAGTCCATCCACTTCCCTAATATATTTAAATGTTCTATCACACAACACTATAATTTTTGAAAATTTCAATCCCACTCTCTTCCCTCTCCAACTACTCTTATGGTAATTAGGGGTTGAATCTCCACATGTATGTAAATATTTTAATTTTCTACCATTCGAGAATGGTTTTATTGTATTAGTTTAGGAATCTGCTTTGGTGGCCTATGGTTGAAGGCGTCACTCTCATAATAGATTAAACTATTAATTACAGGGGTATTAGGGCTTGAATCCCAATCAGGTGTACTAAGGATTCTTCCTAAATGGTTTTACATTCACCCTCCACACAAATGTGAGTACATTTTTCTAAATTCAACCTTCCTAATACCCTAATTATTAGACTAATTATTATGTATGCGTGTAACCTAAACAGATAATAAGACTCGTTACTAAAAAAAACTTTTGGAAATTCTTAATTTGGAACCCCCGCTTATCATTTCGGCCCTTCATTTTGAATTGTTTTAAAGTGTGTTTGGAGTGGATTTAGTACCTGTCTGATAAATTTCAATCTTATACTATAACAGTTTATTTTTATAAGTTTTGGAAATTTTGAAACCCGCTATTTCACCGGCTCCCAATTATAAACGTAAAACCTTACAATTTTTGAGATTTTTGGAGTAATTCTACTACATTCCTGGATAATTTAAATTTTATATTTAATCTAAAATTTTAGTTTTCCATTAATATCCCTTCCCACCTTTTCCAAACCCTATTTTAAATTTTTCAATCATCAAATATTTTTGGTTATTTTGAGAGGTCCCTTAACCTTCCTTCCAAGTTTAAGATTTAGACCACGCTTTTAATTGGCTGTTTTTTAATTAGTTTTGAGAGTTTGTAGCCTTCCCTCTCCAATTTCACCAACTTCAACTTTGAAATTTCATATTTTTAAACTTGTTTTATTATCTAAAGTGAGACCTCTATCTTCTCGCTAATTTTAAATAATCTACCTTCCTAACAAATGTCTTATATTCATAGTTTAAATCTCTCAATTTCAGTTGCCCCATTTTGAAATTCCATATTTTTAGGTTTTTCTGGTTGTTTGGGGTGACACCTCTATCTCCCAAAATTTCAGATTTCTAAGGCGTTTAGAAATGATCGAACAATTCATTCGGATGGACTGACATGACCTTCCTTTTATATATTAAGACTATCTGGTATACCCGTTGTAAGAAAGGAAAAAAGGTTCCCGCCCTTATTTCTTAGTATTTAATCATTTTCTAGCTGTAAATATTTTTAAAGTTTGTTTTGATGTCTATCTTGCATGATGGCTGCCAAACAGTAAGTAGCCGACCAGCCAAGACGGCTTCAAGTTCAAACCACTTTATGTTTAAATTTAATTCAGTAGCAAAGAGACTTTTTACCACATTCCTTTGTTGGGAAATAAAATTTCAAGAAATAGTTTAGGTCATTCACCTATTACCAAATAAACAAGTTTAATTTTGAAACAAAGATTTTTTATGGTTCTCTAATCTATAAAAACCATATTTATTTATTTTGGTATCCAGTTATGAGAATAAAGTGTGAATACAATACTTTTAACTTATTTTATTTTCATGCACTATAATATCTCTTGTTGTCATAACCACAAAACCAACAACGTAATGGTTTTATTAATAAATTGTTATTTCAATGAGTTACGAAAAAACCATTTATACAGTTACCCTCGGTGAGTTATTATTAGAATTGTTTACTAACATGTTTTTATTAATAATATAATATTACTAAGACTTCCAACCAATGTTTGCAATAACAATCTTCTTCTAGTTGTCAGTTACCACCACTCCAGTGGTGAATCCATTGTATGTTTAGCTTAATCTTCTACACATAGTGATATCAACAGTTCTTGAAAAAGAGGTCATGCGCATATTAGTATTTTATAAGATGTTCAAAAGAAGAGCAATAGTTTCCCACCAAATTCCATCATCAGTTTAGAGAGCGCTCTCAAGTGATGCAATATATTAATTTACATTGGATACTGCAGTGGTTTTACTAGCATCTCTCGGGGGTAGTAGCTTTCTCGGAAAACATTTATTATTTCTCGGTGATTATTGTAATGGATTTAGTGGCATCTTTAGAGAGCGCTCTCAAGGAACAACTAATATTTATCAGTGAGTACTATAGTGGCTTTAATGATATCTTTAGAGAGCGCTCTCAAAGAAGAATTTTATTTCTCAATGAGTACTGTAATGGCTTGAATGACTTATCTAGAGAGCGCTCTCAAGAAAAATATGTTGGTTATAAGTGGGTACTGTAACGACTTTAGTTACATATTTAGAGAGCACTCTGAAGGAACATATTTTATTTCTCAGTGGGTTCTGTAATGAATTTAGAAACATCTTTAGAGAGCGCTCTCAAGGGACATAATCTAGTTCTCAGTGGCTACTGCAATAATTTTAGTAACATTATTAGAGAGCGCTCTCAAGGGACATTAATTAATTCTCAGTGGGTACTGTAATTTTTTGGTGACATCTTTATAAAGCGCTCTCAAGGAACATATTTTATTTTCTCAGTGGGTACTGTAATTTTTTGGTGACATCTTTATAAAGCACTCTCAAGGAACATATTTTATTTTCTCAGTGGGTACTGTAATTTTTTGGTGACATCTTTATAAAGCGCTCTCAAGGAACATATTTTATTTCTCAGTGGGTACTGTAATTTTTAGTGACATCTTTAGAAAGCGCTCTCAAGGAACATATTTTATTTCTCAGTGGGTACTGTATTGGCTCTCCTCGGAGAATATTCTCGCTACACGCGTAATTATCTCGCCTATTACCCCCAGAATGTTAGCGCGACGAGATTTGTTCAGGCTTACATAAAGCCTACATCCAGGGGTAGCAGACGAAGGAACAGCTAACACCCAGTGAGCGCAAACACTGAATGTAATAGAGGAAATGAGAAAGGGAAAGGGGAAAAAAACGGCAGAGGAAAATAAAATCTACTAAAAGGAGGAAATCATATTTTTAGAGTTGGAAGTTATTGATGAGTTCGGTGAACCGAGCTTAGTTAGGGGAAAGGGTACAGAAGGGGTAAATGGGGAGGTAAAAAGTTGGAGATCAAGAGATGAAAACTCGTCAAATGTATCATAGTAGACAGAATGTATAATAGAGAGAAACTAGCCCGATTCAGTAAGCTGTATAATTTATTTGAAATTGTTTGTATCAAAATGAATCGTATCGACCTCCATCACAGATTAGTAAGTATAAGTTTAGCTGCACATATTTTGAAATTTTGTTAGAAGTTTGTGCACACTATAGTAAATTTAAAAAAAATCAAAATTACACACCATACTTCTTTTAAAAAATAAAAAACTCTTATTTTATAACAGTTTTAGAGCTTATTAGTAAACTTTTTGTTTATGAAGGAGAGGTAAACTTTTAAGAATTTAGTAAGTGCAGCATTGAAATTTTTAGCTACTAATGCTCCAGAGTAAGTAAGTGCTGCAGTAAACTATTGGGACTACTAATGCTCCAGAGTAAGTAAGTGCTGCAGTAAGCTTTGGGACTACTAATGCTCCAGAGTAAGTAAGTGCTGCAGTGAACTTTCGTGCTAATAATGCTATAAAGTAAGTGCAGCGATGAGCTTTCAAGCTACTAATTATCTAGCTAGAGTAAGTAAAAAATATAAAAGTAAAGATAATATGTTTAGCAATGAAATATGATGATAAATATATGTTACCTTAATACTTTTATGATCATAAATAATATAGGCCTACTTTTAATCTCCCTGCAAATAACATTTGGTGCATTTTGGGGTACCCACCTCGGTGGGCACATGGTCTGAGACGTCAAACTCACAATATAAAGATTTGCCTAATATGGGGATATTGAGAATTTGAATATCATCTTGGTGCACTGGGGGATGGTTTTCACATGTGATTTATCACTGTGATTTTCCAGCCCCCTTTTCACGCTGGTGTGGTTGAATTTCTTACACTCAAAACCTCCTCATATTTATTATATCTTGAGTTTAATCTGATTTTTTAAAGGGTACATCTGTTAGTATAAGCATTAATTTGTTTAAATTATGGGTTTTCAGGCCTTCTTTAAAATAAGATTTTATAAGGAAGGCATTATTTGAAAACTGGAAATGCATGTTGCCACAATGATGGAAAAATATATTACAGTTTTATTTATATTATTAGTCGGTTTTTATTAATAATTTAAAGAGAAATTATTCAGTAATCCATAAGGAAGTGTCATTGAGAGTTTTAGGTAACGTTTAAATTAATAAATCAAATAAAACATATTTTTACATGGCCGAATTTAGTAACTTTTAATCAATTTGGGTCGTTTAAAACCAGGGATTACCAATGATAAGAGTTCTACAGCATATATGTAACCCAAATTATTTAGGTAAGCTAGAAAATATACTAGACTTACTTTAATGTATTCATACGTTTGGCGCATCACGCTCTTTGGAGCAGAAACTTGAACTCTTAGGGAGAGGGAAAGAAATACTTGGAGAGCTTTGAAATGTGGAGCTGAAGAAAATTTGAGAAGAGCAGGTGAACAGACAGGGTGACAAATGAAGAAGTTCTAAGACGAGTGTGTGAGAATAAAATCATTCTGGATGTAATTCATTAGTACAAAGCAAACTGGGTCGGACACATCCTAGGAGAAACTTGTCTTCTGCACGACGTCATAGGAGGACAGGTTGAGAAAAAGAGGAGCTTAGGAAGGAGGTGGATTCAAATATTACATGACTCAAAGGAAAAGAAAAAAATTCTGGGAGCTGAAAGAGGAGGCAGAGGACAACGTACGTTGGTAGTTTTAAGTTCGCCGACAAAAGGAATGGACCTGTCGTGAGAAAGAACACATAATAGTAAGAATAATTTATACGTTGTCATGTGACCTGCAACCGCCAATATTGATGACAGTATCAATACCTATAAAATTATACTAATAATATAATAAAATGTTGTCAAAGTGGATCGTAAAACAATATTCAAATGATTTATTTTAGGCCCTTCCTATGAAAATTGTACTCCATCAAATGCAATCGAAAGTTTCAAGTTGGGTTTCAAATCAAACATACAAGAGTCATCTCAAACACAACAAACTCTCAAACAAGGGAATGTGCGTAGGGAGGAGAATACGATTATATTATTTTTAATTAGTTGAAGAATAACACGTGTCCTGGACTCGATTCCCAGGTGTCATTTTTCAACTAATTTAAACTAGTTGAATCGTAATAATAACATACATGACTATTCACTTTGAAGCGTACTAGAGCTGGCAGGAAATATTCCACGAATAGTTTAGTGGACTTCTACTAGGGGGCTGGGGTTTATTCCCCATTCAGGTGCACTGGGGTATTATTTTATTTATGTTAATGCTTACCAACATTTCTACAGTCAAATGTTTGTATTTTAACAACGCGTCTTACTACCCGTTCTGTCTATACGCACATGTACTAATTAGTTATTACTCTAATGTGTCAGGTATGAGGAAGATTAGATTTAGAGGAAGTGTATCCGCATTTGGAGGGTGGAAAAGTGGAAACTAATGTAGGAAAAACCACCCTCAGTTCACCCTAATGGGATTAGAACCTCGATTTCACAGTCATCGGCAGACTGGCCTTTATCGAAAGTGACATCTTAGATCATGTGGCTAACCAAGTGGACAAGGCCAATTGATTATAATCCCCTCATGCTATTCCATTTTGTTAAATAGATAAATACTCTGCTAGCCAGTGTTTACAATCGATCTTAAGGTGAGGTGTGAAGGGACGTGAGAGAAGGGCAGTGTTTACTATCGATCTTTAGGTGAGGTGTGAAGGGACGTGAGAAAAGGGCAGTGTTTTCAATCGATCTTTAGGTGAGGTGTGAAGGGACATGAGAAAAGGGCAGTGTTTTCAATCGATCTTTAGGTGAGGTGTGAAGGGACGTGAGAGAAGGGCAGTGTTTCCAATCGATCTTAAGGTGTAGGTGTGAAGGGACGTGAGAGAAGGGCAGTGCTTACAATCGATATTAAGGTGAGGTGTGAAGGGACGTGAGAAAAGGGCAGTGTTTCCAATCGATCTTAAGGTGAGGTGTGAAGGGACGTGAGAGAAGGGCAATGTTTTTGCTGTTTTTATGGCAGAACATTTTTTACCCCAAAATAAATAAAATATTGCTCTGGTATAAACATAGTTTAGATTTCGTCACATGTTGATATCGACATTTGTTGACGATGTGTCATGAACAGAGCGGCATTAAATGAGAATCTTTTTAAATAAAGAGATAAAGTTGTCATTCAATTTCAGGACACCCTTGACAGATATTAATGAGCTGTCAAGGTCACCATGTGAAGAAAATTAAATTACTCGTGTATGATTCTATTGGAGAAATATTTTATTTACTATGCAAAAAAAATTATGTTTTTATATAAACTCCAAAAACATCTTTTCTCGCGTCCCCTTCAACCACATCTTGAATAAAAAGCTTACTAGAGGAATATGATACAGCTCGTTTCTAGGTAGGAACAAATAATGTTTAGATCGTCTACTAAAGTTTGCCCTCAACTGAAATCTTGAGGCACCAATCCCTGTCGAAGGAACTTGGGGAGGGGGGGGGGGAGATTTTTTTCTATATAAGTCCGCTTCCCCTCAGCTCAAATACGGGCATATTTCCTCTAAATTTGAACCGTAGCTTCTCTTCTGTAATTTAAGAAGTGACGATTTCGTACATACCATAATTAAATGAGAGTTCGGGAAGTATGAGACATAAGAGACATAGTTCGAAAAATAAGTTTATTTAGATGTAAACAAGTGAAATATAGTTACATAAGTTTGAAATAGATTTTAGATCAAACAGTCCATAGTTAATCAAGACAAGTTTATTCAGTTACCATAGACGTATACATCCTGATAGGCAGGAATAGATATACGCACCTTGATGACAAGGAACTAACAGAAGTAAGATTGAACGTACAGTTTAGTTTAGTTTATTAACTCTAGAAATAAGGATCAACGCTCATTCCCATACGAAGAAGCGTCTGCCTCAACATGGTGGCAGTCAAAATTAGGCAACAAATATTGATTTAAGGTTAAGCCACAGTACATAAAGACAGTCAGGCCTAGCTAATACCAGAATAAGACCTGAAAGGTATATTTATGAATAATAGTGAGTCTATAGTTAATGAAAACAAAGGGTATTAAGTCCTAATTTTATAGAGTTACCATGAAGGAAGTTATATAAGCTGGCTAGCTCGAGTTAACTCCATAGATAGTTAAGAAACCCTAAGAATAATCTCCTAGAAGAGGAACTAGCTATCAGGCATCTACATGGTTTAAATACTAGCTCATGTTGCGAGTGTCATGTGTTCGAGACCAGGTGCAGTCCCTAGACAGCGATTGAGGTGTGATATATAGGATCAAAGGTAGTTATTTCTGCTCGGAGGACGATCATGATAGAAAGCTCGTGTTTCCGGAACGAGGGTTAATCCGGTCTATCGCCCAGTCAACGAGGTGAGGTTGGTTGGATAATCATCAGAAACAACCCGACTGGTGTCTTAGGTATGGATCCGCTTGACACAGGATTAATACAAGGCCGAGCTAAGGGAGGAAGTAACTGCACAGATATGTACTTACATAGAGCGATAACATGTATCCACCTTGAGTGATGGCATGTATTTATCTACCTTGAGTGATGGCATGTATTTATATACCTTGAGCTATGACATGTATCTAACTACCTTGAGCTATGACATGTATCTATCTACCTTGAGCGATGACATGTATCTATCTACCTTGAGCGATGACATGTATCTATCTACCTTGAGCGATGACATGTATCTATCTACCTTGAGCGATGTAATGTATCTAACTTCAGTGATGACATTTATTTATTTAACTGGAGCGATGACATGTTTTTATTTAACTGGAGCGATGACATGTTTTTATTTAGCTGGAGCGATGACATTTATTTACCTAGATCTATGATGAAAAACTACTATCATTAATGTATAAGATCTTGACCGAGCTAACTTCTGAACCATCTTCAGGCATACTAACCTTGTTAACATATCACTCGTGCCTCCACGTGTTTGAAGATATGTACAGATTGTTTATACTAAAGATGGAATGTAGATGCATCTTAAAATTACTTTTTAATGTTTATTTAGAAGAGGTTTCACCAACTTTGGTCAATTTTGAAACCATATAGTTTCCCTGTTATAAGTATAAATAAATGTCAATGTTTCATTAAAACACTAACTTATTTTTGTTTATTTTTATGCAATTCATTCTACTACCCGTTCAGGATGACCTTATATCCACACTAATGAGATGATAATTTAAGAAAAAAATACTCTCGTTTTGATGAAGAGTGAGTGAATTATAATTTAGGAAAAAAACACCCTTAATACAACCAAACCGGATTCGAACACCAACCTCTTGGTCACAGGCAATCAAGCCGTTTGCAAGAGTAGTGAGAACCAATGTGAATGTTTATATTTCGTTGAATACCATGTTTTATAAAGGAGTAAACCCCAGCAGAACCTTTCTTAAAATTTCCTAAATTGTTACATAAATAGCAAACCGTCGTCAAAATATTATAATCACTATACTATAAAGCTACACGGCTGACTCGCTCACTGACATTGTTTACCCAATTCCAGATGAGCTAGAAACTTGAAATTTGGCAAACTTATAGCTTCTCTCTCTATATATATATATATAACCCCCGAAAAAATTCAAAATGGTGGACCAACTTTAAAGTTAGTGTGGCCCTTTCTTTAGAGGCCTCTTGTGGCTAAACGGTAAGACCAATCAAAAAACGGAATGCGCCAGAGTTAGAATTTTTGATTTTAGGTCAATTTTGCACATTTTACAAACATTTTTTAATTTTATAATACAATTATGGGAGAGCTAGAGACATAAAATTGTAAAAATAAATCAACGTTAAAAACAACGCTGTAATTACATTAGTTTAAACTCACTGCGGGGGGGTTATGGGCGGAGCGAAGTGACTAAATCTTATACAACTTATTATAAATTGTTTTTGCGAGGTGGGTGGAGTTTTAATGAGATCACGATCAACTTAACGCACACACAAAGTAAGGTTCACTTAACGTTTACATAAAGTAAGTTTCCCTTAACGTTTACATAAAGTAAGGTTCACTTAACGTTCACATAAAAAATTACAACTCTAGCGAAACACAGACAATGGATTTGAACTGTTTGTAAAAAAAACTTCATTAAAACTAAACCCAATTGCTTAGGGGTGATTAATCTTCAAGTCCTTTCAATGGACGCTTACTGGATATTATGCAAGATGAAGTGTAATGAGAGACAATGATGTCTTAAAGTTTGTGAAACTCGAACAAACTGGTAACGAAGAGATCGTCAACATGCCCTAAATAAACAAATTAAGTACTAAATAGCCGTGTTGACGTTACTCGAAAAATGTTGGGCTGGCTAGATCACGTGGTTCTTTTCATTAACGAAACGTGAAAGTTCTACCCTAGACAATTTGTAAGTTAGGTGAACGTTGATTTAGCTACATCATAATGTCTTCCATTTAAAAATACTCAAATATCCTTTAGGTGAACATCAAGTGTGTGTTACGTGAACGTCGCGTGTGTGTTATGTGAACGTCATGTGTGTGTTACGTGAAAGTCAAGTTGATCGTTATCTTTACATTACTGGCAGACATTCAAGATTCTTCCTTCTTGGACTTAATACTTTAAAAATAATCATACTTACATTTAAGTTAATTTAACTGATTAAATTTTTTATGAATTATTATTAAAAGTGTTAAAATGTAAATACTCTCTAATCCCGATAGGAATCGTTAACAGAAATTATAGTGATTGGAAAGTTTGGGGATTGTTATGAGGTTATTGGGAATTTAAGACGTGGCTCCGGTAAATATAAGAAGAATTACACCTACAAGAAACAAAACATTTATTTTTAACTTCGACTTTTCTTATCATGTTTAAAGCTTGGCATCAACCTCATTTTGGATTTAGAAAGTGAACTTTACACATACTTAATAATCATACACTAAATTTGACCCCTTTTTTTAATCAATTTTGGCCAGCAAAAATATATAAACTGAATTGATTGAGTGAGTTGATTTTTATTATTAGTGTTTTTGCATGTTACTGTTTAATTATCAAATAAACTCAAAATATTATGTTATAATTTTAGAAGTCACTGATAGCACAAAAATGGTAGGAAACCAACAAATACAAATAATGAATAATCCTAGAGTGTGTATTAAGTTAAATAAAAATTTGTCTATTAGCTATCAAATTAAAGTTACATAACATTTTGAAGAAATTTTTCAATTTTAAATCATCTTTAACCATAAACCTGGTTGAAAAATTCTTTGCAGTGCTAATAAACCTTCCTATTGAGGTAAGCTAAATGATTGTAAATAAAACTTATAATTTATTTATTTTTTAAGATTTTTTTCGTTCGTACTAAATTGATATGTAAACCTTTGCACTTTCCTATCGAGCAGTTTGTCTATCATTTTATTTTTCTTGTATTAACTTCCTGGTCCATTACATTTTTGTGTTTTGGAACAGTTTGTTTGTTGACCACTTAAACTTCTACTTTTGGCTATCTTGTTGTTGACCAGTTTATTTACATCCTCCTTTTCAACTTCCTTGCTTACCGGGAAGAGAAGAAGAGAATAATAACAGCGGTCAAGTCCTCAAAGATAAGAGGTGGCTTGTGTTCTTCGTGCTACAAGCGTGTTTGATTTCTTTATTAAGTAAATAACTTTAGTAGTACGTCTAAAGTAACGATAGAATAGTTAAACAACATCACTATTGTCTGAAATTGTATATATTTAATTTAATACAATAATTAGACAATCACCCGCCTTGGAGGCCACATGGTCTCGCAGTAGACTAGACTGACGATGGCGGAGAGCTCGAGGTTCGAATCTCAGTCAGGTGTACTGAAGGTGAGTTTTTTAACATGATTTTCCACTCTCCATCCATCAATATGTGAGTACACTTCCTATAAATATAATCTTCCTAATCCCTAAAACAGCTAGCGTAATTAGTGCATAAACGTTTAACTCGAACGGGTAGTAAGACGCGGTGCTTGGAAAAAATATCCACCCATTTACAATAAAAATAGTCCTAAAATATGTTCCGTACCTGCTATTCCCAAATTGAGTCTTAAAAAACCCCATTATTTAAAGAAACAGTTAATAACAAAATAACCTAATTATAAAGTAGTTTAACATTCCCCATACTACGAAATATCACTTTCTTTTACAGTAATTTAATTTAAATACTTTCCTGGGAATAAAACTTCCAACCACATGTACTAAATTTAATTACGTCATTAGAATTTTTATCACATTATCATAGTAAAACACACCAGAGCTGTGTCTGCGATATCCCCAAGGTAATAAGTGAACACCAAAAAAAAATGAAATTATGAAGCCGAAATGAAGGAATTTACTTGCATGAAATGTCACCGTAGAAATAAACCGGTTTCTAGTGTTGGAGAAATTATGTTATTATCTTTTGTCTCCCATGGAAAAAAAATTTATCAAGTATTTATTTGGAAATATGTTCATAAATAATAAACCGATATATATATATATATATATTAATACTAAATAAACTTTACAAGAAGTCGTGTCTGGTCCATATATTTAAAAAAACATTTTTTTCTGGGCCACCATTTCCCTGTCAAGAGTGCCTAATTATCTAAAAATATATATATTTAAGAAAGTTTTAACCCCATTTAAGTGGTATACATAACAATGTTACACAATGGGTACCCCCCAAGTAAAATAGTAATAAATTTGATGTGAATGAAAATCATTTTAAAATACTGTAATTAAAAAAATAGATTTCCATTATGTACCTAATTTAAAACAATATTGATTTAAATGTGTTTCAGATATGGCATATTATAAAAAGTATCATAAATATATTATGTTGCTCATGAACATATTTCTACTTTTTGTAGTATCCTAACATTTTTTTTAAATGTGTTTTTATAAAGGCTGAACCTCCCGTTTAATAAATATTTTATTCGGGAATATATATGTTTTCTTAGCACAGTTCATAGTTCTGAAATAAATAATTTTTGGGACTTTTCACTTTATTTGTTATTATTACATGCAACATTTTAAAGCTTTTTCTTACATTTAATCCTTTGCTAATGCATGCTCTAAATATTTTATTTGATCCAACCCTGAGATTCGATTACCTAGCATATTATTAAGACCATAAGATAGATAATTGTTATTATTATTATTATTATTATTATTATACTATTATAAAGCCACATGGCTGACTCACTCACTGACATTAATGTTAACACACTTCCAGATGAATTAGAAACTTGAAATTTGGCAAAATTATAGCTTCTATCCTGTAACCAAAATAGTTTTAAAAATTAAATTTCTAACCCCTCAAAAATGCAAAATGGCGGAGCAACTTTAAAGTTGGTGTGAACCATTCTTTGGAGGTCTCTTATGGCTAAACGGCTATTGAATTAAATTAGTTTACATACACTTTCAAAGCTAGTTAGTATATATAAATCCATGGAACTTCGAGTCAGGAGTTCCTCACCTGTATTTGCTTTAATTATAGACTAAAATCCGTTTCAATCAATATCTGAACCATAATCTCTGGTATGGGGTGTTGATCGCTCCTAACCACGGATGAGGCTAGCCTATCTCGAGAGTTATGTGGATTAAATGAGCATCTGAATCTTAAAATTTCCTTTAACAGCTCATCGAGAGTCAAGAAAGTCCTATTTTCCCCCATAAAATTGGCTTTTCATCATTCAGGTATTATTTCAAATTGGTGCGAAAATTTTAAGATTCAAATTTATAAATTATGTGTGTAATATTCATATTTATTTAAAGTTTAAGATAAGAGACATGTTGAATCCACTTTTGTTTAATCCGAACCCAAATCTTGAAAATCATGTTGGTACACATAATTTACTTTCGTATATCAAGAGAAAGTATTGTAATAATGCACATTTTCGACCTCAACAGATTGTTTTAAATCTTTGCGTTTGATGTGTCCCATAACCCAAAAAGTGGATTATACCATTTTGTCGCCCCTCCCTCATATATATCTGTCTAGTTGTACCTGTCCACTGCTCTGAAACGGTTAGGTAGATTCTGTTCTAACTCTATATTTAAATGTTATATTTATCTCAAGACTTTTTTTTAAGTATGACCTTAACCTTTAGGTTAATTTACTAGTATTTCCAAACCCTTCCTTCACCTTTGACAAGATGTGTATTAATCACAACTTGTGAATGTGAGGAATGCCAGGCCTCCACCGTGGTTCGGATTCCACGTTAAACTGTAGGTCTTCCATTTCATCTCACAATCACCCTACCATTACACATTAGCGTAAGTGCGTATAACCCGAACGGGTAGTAAGACGCGGTGCTAATAATAATAATAATTTACTAGTAAGTGATTTTGAAAATTCAAAATTTTCGAAGCTAGAATTAAAAATGTTGTTTAAAATAATATATCTTGGAAGTATCGGACATGACAAATAAAAATGTATAAGGTACTTTTTTTCGGGACTAAGCTTCTTTTAAGGTTAGTTGACTGATAATTAATTTTTTTAAATTCAGAAATATTTTTATTTGGCTTTACGATTTGGTTCAAAATAGGAAACTGATAAGTTTTTACAATATAAACATCTATACTTAATGGTTTAGAAAAATTGAATTACTCATCAATAATGAATAATTTTATTAGAAAATATTAAAAGAATATGAAAATATCACTAAGGGTTTTGTTAAAAATTGGTATCGTGAGGCTATTTTGCATACTAAATAATAATCTATGGTAATTTTTTTAAATAAATTAATTTAAGGCTAATTTACTTACGATGACAAATTCTTTTTTTTAAATTGAAATTGCTAATATATTTCCTTTAGACTAATATCCACAAATTGTGGAAACGTCTGGAACGCCGTGAGATAGTTAACGATACTATATATCCTACAACTATGTTTTGCGGGAGGTATCACTCATAGCGATGAGCTCGTATTAATTACATACCACTTGGTAGGGCTAGTGGGTAGTTGATTAGTTGGCCGCCAGATTGTCGAGGAGAAGTGCAAACTCCAACCAGGTTATCCGTTCCAATAATAAACACTGCTATGACATGTCTCGTCACTGTCAACTTATTCGTGGACGCAGAGAAGAGTGGTTTGTCTCATCAGTGTGCATACCCTCAGAGGGGCGTAAGGGGGACCAGGTCCAAAGTGGGACCACAGGATTATATTAAAACAAGCTACAGGTGCGGGTAAGTTTGTAGCGGCTTATTCTTTATTTTTGACACAAATTGTCTTAACTGCGGTACTCGTAGATTCAAATCATGTATAATCTTAAGATTCTGAAAAATTAACCTCAATATTTAAGTGAAAATATTTTTTTTATTAGATAACAGTTCCAAAAATATTTTTATTTATTAACGTTTATATTTATTTAGAATGGGTACTTATAAATCTCGGTGCCTTGTAAAATATGAAGTTTATACAAAAAAAGGAGCTCTTTACAATTAACAACAATATAAAATCGAGCTATTCAATATGGCATTCATTAATTTATTTTGATTAATTTAACTATTTCTTCAAAGAAATAATTTAAAATAATGTAATCTATAAAAGTAAAAAGAACCTTGTATTAAATATCCTTTATGGCATTAGTTTTATCTTCAAACGGTCAAATCTTCTCAGTCAAGGGTGTGATGACTCACTAGTCCCAGTCAATAAATACCCACTCTCACTTTATGTGACTCTCAATATCACATATATTTTGCCAATATTAAAACTACAAATATACCCCTATATGCTTAAATATCGTTGAAATTACAATCGTAAATTTGTGTTAACAGTTTCATCTCCTTATTAGAACACATTTAAAGTGTATAAAACACTTTAGTATTAATTTTTTTTATAATAAATACATCAAAACGATATTGTTGAAATTTCAAGCTCAATAAAATTACAAAAACTATAAGCAATTTTCCTTGCAGCTTGTGAATTGTTTAAAGTTTGCATCATTAATTAAACTATTTTGTAAATATTTATTTAAATTGAATGTATTCTGTGTGTGATACTCTCTGATAGATTTTAAGTGGAGTGTTGGTCTTCAATATACAGGGTGTATTTAAATTAGTGTCAAACATTCTAGGGACGTGTTCCTATCGACCAAACGATATTAAAAGTTCATATAAACATGGGTCCAGAAACGTTTACTTTTAGAGTTATTAAAGATTATCCTTTAAATAGTTAATCATTTCAAAATGCCTTAATGAATGAGTTGAATGAATGCGTAATTACATCTTTGTTCGGCCGGTCCTGGGGTGCAGATAGGGAAACCTTGATGCACCTGTATAGGGCCTTGGTAAGATCTAAACTAGACTATGGCAGTTTTGTTTAAGGCTCAGCTAGACCTTCGGCGTTAAAGATGCTGGATAGTGTCCATCATGCTGGCATTCGACTGGCTACTGGTGCCTTTCGTACCAGTCCAGTCGTCAGCATCTGTGCCGACGCCGGTGAGCCCCCTCTTTCTTACCGGCGGTCCTATCTTCTGGCATCTTACGTGTCGAAACTACATTGCATGCCAGGGCATGTTGCCTATCGTCCTGTGTTTCATCCCCCTAACCGTGTCTTGTATGAAACCAAATTGTTACACCCTCTCTACGACTCAATACTACCTCGACCATTATAAGGTAATAAAGGGAGAGGATATAAACTAACATACATAAAAATGGAAATTGTAAAAATATGTAAATTCAACAAAGAGTAGTTTTATTCAATTAATGACAAGAGCGCAGATGACAATAAATGGTCCCATTATATCATAATGAGTTCTGTTGGAAATCATACTCGAAGTAAACAACTTTAC
>CABFVX010002099.1:82864-103700 GCA_902151425.1 Timema shepardi | reverse complement strand
ACTCACATATAGTTTTAATATGTTTGTTTTGTCTTTTTATCGGAGGGATTCACCTGTGGTTTTTTTTAGCAACTGTATCACTCGTTTGTATCAAGAGCCCATTTGAACACACCTATGGAGTGTCTCAGATGGGTATTTTATAGCGTCTCTCCCCTATGGGGATTTTACTATTTTTTCAATACATTTCAAGGCCCTAATGACCTCGATGTGTCGATGGGCCTCTAAACCATAATAATAATAATAATAATACATCTTTGTTCTTTAGAGTAGGTAATAATGTACATATGATTTTTTTTTCCTGATTTATCTTTTGTATTGTTGTTTAAAGAGGTTTGTTAGTTGTGGAAAATGCTGCAGATTACTTCGAGATCAGAAATAGTCAAGTAAATATATTCGGTGAGTCAAATGACAGTCATACACTACATGTATGGTCTTGCAGATGGAAATGCATCAACAGCACGTGCACTTTATTCAGAAAGGCACCCGAAAGGCGTTTACCTTGTGTAAGATAACGTTTGCAAGAGACGGGGGTAGTTTGGGAGAAGATTCTTTGACCCTGGTTGACCCGAGAGAGGTACGAAATGTTGACCATGAGGAATGATTTTTTGTAATGTGAATGAAAGTCCAGTAGACGGTACAAGAATAATTGTATTAAGGGAAGGAATAGCCATACGAATATTTGAAATATTCCCCAAGAAAACCTTCGCTATCCCTGTCACCTTCATTGGGTGCAAGGACTTACTGAGGCAGACTTTCTGCCATGAAGAACATTTTGACAACGGATTCAACAAAAGTGTGCGGTGGTCTTACATTTCTCAGCGTTTATCCTGTTCACTGATGAGGCTGGTTTCATTCGTGGTGGCGTATTCAATTACTATGACAACCACATCTGAAGTGAAGACAATCATCATGTAGCATGGCAGGGCAATGTTCAGTGTAAACGTTTGGGCTGAAATCATACACGATAATTTTATAGGCCCATATTTTTTCACCTCCATCTATGACAGGAGATGTTTATATGCAATTTCTTCTAAATGAATTACACTATTTAATTGACAATTTAGCTCTAGATATGGTCAGAAAAATGGGGTTTATGCACGATGGCGTCCCAGCTCACTTTAGTCGGAGAGTTTGTCAGTATTTGGGTGTCAGTTTTCCCCAAATATGGATTGGTTGCGAGGGATCTATTAAATGGCCTGCTTAGTCACCTGATTTGAACCCAATGTATTTGTATCTCTGGGGACATTTAAAGTCAATTGTTTACTCAACTCATGTGTCCTATGTTGAAGTTTTAAGAGAGTGTATCGTAAATGTATGTGATAGGACCGTACTCTATGTGAGCACAGCTTACATTACGTAGAGATAAAGGACCGTATTCTTTGTGAGCACAACTTACATTACGTAGAGATATAGGACCGTACTCTGTGTGAGTACAGCTTACATTACGTAGTAGATATAGGACCGTACTCTCTGTGAGCACAGCTTACATTACGTAGAGATATAGGACCGTACTCTTTGTGAGCACAGCTTACATTACATAGAGATATAGGACCGTACTCTGGGTGAAAGAACCTTTATAAATGATTTCCATGTAGAAGCCTGTATTCCTCTCTAGTTTGGGAAACTTGCACCATATCTCTTACAATGTTATCCTCATACCAGCTTCAGAACTTGTGAAAGTAAAGTATTTCAAAGGTGGTCAGCCTGAGGCACTGTAGAAGATTTAGCCTGATTAATGGCGCTTTCTTCTTCTTTATTTCTGTGAGGAGGTTAAAGTGGTAAAGGAACTGAAAAGGGACAGGGAATAGAAACAACTTTGTCTCTTAACTTTAGGGTTTTTACTTTCTTAAAATTTGTTGTACACCTCCTAACAGTTTTTACCAGAATGTTATTCAGATAATATAAGGAAAGTTATTATTTTTATATTATTTTTCTCACATAAAAAATATACATGTGGAAAAGTAACATTCTAAATTTAGCTGGTTGTTAAAATGCTAAGCGAATTATGCATTATAGTGTATAAAATATAGTGTGAGAAATGAAAATCAAGTTGAAGACGATAATTTAATTTGAATCTCTCAAACTAAATTAACTTTATAAACATACGTCTGAGCTAGGAATAAATTGAGAAGTAACTTAATAAAATCTAACATTTAATAAACGGGAAATTAAGTCAAAAGCTTATACACGTATTGCTTTATCTCAGCCCCTCAGAGAAAGAAGTATTGTGATCATAAAAAAAATATCACTTGGTATTTTGATAGATGTCGACGATTCACCCCTTGACCCGAAAAAAGTATTTTTGCGATGCCTTTTTTTATCTGTATTCCAGCCTAGAGTCGAAACCATTCCATCGATAGGACTAAAACTTGGTACCTAGAGTTTCCATAGGATTCCCCAAAGGCTTTACGGAATTAGCTATCCAACTCTAAAATTAAGGGTATTTTATTGAAGTACGAAAAGGGGAAAAAATCGATTTTCCCGAAATATACTTTAACTATTTTTATTAAATTTTGTACCCAGACACTGTTTAACAGTATAAAATAAATGGAAAATCTCATTATACCATGAAAATGACTTTAAGGGTGATTTGAATTAATGGAACTTAACAATTTTGATCATATCTACGCAACTATTTGAGAGACGAAATAACTTATCAATGTAAAGTTGTAACACTTTTAAAGATAAAAAAACTTTTATTTGAAAAATATATTTATAAAACCAATAGTTTCGTCAATGAATAGTTGGTATTTTATGGTAAATGTTAGAATACATTCCTGACCCATCAGTAAACAGTTATGGTTTTGACTTAATAGTTTTTTTTATCGATATAATGGAAATGGTTATTAAATAGAACCGCATTTATTCCTTATACAATTCGCACACTTTGTCTAACTCATAAAGTCAATTTAAATCCAAGAATACCCAAGTAACAAATGTCTTACTACGTTCAGGAATACTCACAAAGGTAATGTATTTTTCCCAGGCTCAATCTGGAATCAAGCCACCATCCGTCAATATCCTTGTCACTGAACCACCTATACATAGTATTAGGAAATGTGTGTTTGTCTCATAAACGCTAAACACCAATATATTGTGACTACGTTTTATAAGATTCTAACGTCACTTACTATATAGCATTGGGAACACAAAGGTTAACTGTCACACATACAAAAGTACGCCACTTATCCCTCTCTAAGTTGGTTATAGCCAGTCCCCCCTCCATTACACTCTATCTCTATTTTTAGCTATTTCCATCCAGTCCACCACATTACACCCTATCTCTTTCCTGGGCTAGTTCTATCTGGTCCACCACATTACACCCTATCTCTTTCCTGGGCTAGTTCTATCTAGTCCACCACATTACACCCTATCTCTTTCCTGGGCTAGTTCTATCTAGTCCACCACATTACACCCTATCTCTTTCCTGGGCTAGTTCTATCTAGTCCACCACATTACACCCTATCTCTTTCCTGGGCTAGTTCTATCTAGTCCACCACATTACACCCTATCTCTTTCCTGGGCTAGTTCTATCTAGTCCACCACATTACACCCTATCTCTTTCCTGGGCTAGTTCTATCTAGTCCACCACATTACACCCTATCTCTTTCCTGGGCTAGTTCTATCTAGTCCACCACATTACACCCTATCTCTTTCCTGGGCTAGTTCTATCTAGTCCACCACATTACACCCTATCTCTTTCCTGGGCTAGTTCTATCTAGTCCACCACATTACACCCTATCTCTTTCCTGAGCTAGTTCTATCTAGTCCACCACATTACACCCTATCTCTTTCCTGAGCTAGTTCTATCTAGTCCACCACATTACACCCTATCTCTTTCCTGAGCTAGTTCTATCTAGTCCACCACATTACACCCTATCTCTTTCCTGAGCTAGTTCTATCTAGTCCACCACATTACACCCTATCTCTTTCCTGAGCTAGTTCTATCTAGTCCACCACATTACACCCTATCTCTTTCCTGAGCTAGTTCTATCTAGTCCACCACATTACACCCTATCTCTTTCCTGAGCTAGTTCTATCTAGTCCACCACATTACACCCTATCTCTTTCCTGAGCTAGTTCTATCTAGTCCACCACATTACACCCTATCTCTTTCCTGAGCTAGTTCTATCTAGTCCACCACATTACACCCTATCTCTTTCCTGAGCTAGTTCTATCTAGTCCACCACATTACACCCTATCTCTTTCCTGAGCTAGTTCTATCTAGTCCACCACATTACACCCTATCTCTTTCCTGAGCTAGTTCTATCTAGTCCACCACATTACACCCTATCTCTTTCCTGAGCTCGTTCTATCTAGTCCACCACATTACACCCTATCTCTTTCCTGAGCTCATTCAATCCAGTCCAACTTATTACATCCTATTTCTTTCAAGTCCATTCTAATGCTTTCCTCCCATCTGCGTCTAAGTCTTTCCAACGGTCTCTTCCCATTGGGTTTTCCAGTCAGTACCCTGAACACGATTTTGATTATTCCATTTGCACTGTATGTCCTGCCCACCATTAACTGCGAAATTTGACTACCATAACACTGTCTTATTATGTGTACGGGACATGTATCTCAACATTGTGTAACCTCCTCCAGTTTCAATTTCTGTTTACCAAATATTTTCCTTAAATACTTTGATTTTGAACATAATAAGTTTCTTTTTGACTTGTAAGAAGAGATAGAGACTTTGTTTATCAACCGTAAAGAACTTTTGTTAAAACTATTATTTTGTGTATACGGAGGCTTTTAGATTCCTTGACAGCAGGCGAGGTGCTAACAACTTATTAACCGAGTGGATATCATGTATTTCCTGACAGTAATAGTTTCCTAATTTATACACTAATATCATTATTGCTAGTTAAAATTGTTCTTAAATATTTAACCTCATTAGCCCTGTAAAATGATGTGTTGTTCGAAGTAGTCTCTAAATTATCGTTCTCTATCTGTGTTTTCTGCGTGATCACGTACTTAATATATTATTATTATTATTAGTCTTTTAAGCGTTTACGAGATGTAACACCACCTCTTCAAACCAACCGACTTTCATCCTCCCGAATGGAACCCTGTTTATTTTCTTTGCAGACACTAGTCGGTTGGTTTTCTTCTGACCGAGTTTCCACTCACTGATTTCCCCGGAGTTCCCTTGCATCTTGCCCCGGGAGCCCGAAAAACATCACCAGAGTAATGTCTCCGTTCATCAAGAGGACTTGTTCAACTGTACGGTCTAGAACTTTAAACATTTAACGTGATAAATTATTTTTTAATCTCGTTACTACACTTTTGAGCTACATGCACACATGAAATATGCTAATGGATTAGTACTGAGGAAGACAGAATTGTATAGGTGGTATTTAACCCTTCCTTCACCTCTGACAAGACATCTTGTGAATGTGAGGAATGCCAGGCCTCCACCGTGGTTCGGATTCCACGTTAAACTGTAGGTCCTTCATTTCATCTCACAATCACCCTACCATTACACATTAGCGTAAGTGCGTATAACCCGAACGGGTAGTAAGACGCGGTGCTAATAATAATAATAATAATATAGGTGGTATTCAAACCCCAACCTACCCATAACCGTCAATCTAGTCTAACACGATATATATACATATGCATATATATAGGTCTATATGTATAAAGACAAAAGCGCCGTCCTTAGATAATTCAAATTTCCGACCAAATTCCTTCATGTTATAAATAAACTTGCTAAAATATCGAATGTTTTTCCTTAAATACGCAGTAGTAGGCCTAATTTTAAAATCCTGTTCCGCCCACAGATAGCACGTCAAGTAGGTGAGAAATACAGCTCGAAACTGACGTTTCCAGTTTCTGTGGGAATATCGTGAATGCGTTGGTGTGAGCAGTCCTGTCTTCTCCCTTGAGGGAGAGTTTCTAAAATAGCCTACGTAATAATGACTGTGGTTCTGCCCTTACGAGCCATCAAGCAGTTGTCTGTGCTCGTGCACGAATATACAGTACAGCATGATTACTGTTCACTATTTCATTTTATCTGTGCATTGTTCTGTGTATTATACAACCTGTACGGTAAGCTACATATATTATATATTATTTATTATTTGGTCATAATTATCCTACACACAATACTGCGCAATGAAGTAACTATATTGTTGTAGTAAATATTCACAGTACACAGGTTCACATAGATACAACTATGTTCAAGTATGATCTAAATGTATGTATGTATTTATTTTTTCCGCATAATGGACACGTCTTAGTAACAGCCATTTTTTTTTATTCTGGAAGGTGTCCGTCCCCTATTAGAAGATTTCACTGTATCTAGTTTCCAGGTTGCCAGTGATAATGGTTCTTAAGAGGCCTTATAACGATCTTTAGTATCGGACCTATGAGTCTTAAAACCCTCTCGCCAGTTTGTTTTGTTCTCTATGTTAAACAGCCATTTCTCTCCTATTCACTATGCTATATATAATCTTTGAAGTAACTGCATGGCTACTATTGGGAAATAGCATTGCAATTTTTTTGTTTTCGTGTGATCGATCTTCCCATGAATATAATACCTGTTTTTAACTTTCGTCGAGATTGCAAGAGGCTCCTTTTCATCCCAGCACATCACCTTCAGGAATAACTGAAAGCGAGGAGATTTTTCAGCAGTTAACCGAGAGAGAGGGAAGATCAATATTTCCTCCGCAAAACCTTCAGTTACCTCCGGGGTGATATTGGGTGTAGTACTGAGACAGAATGACAACTTAGACTGCCCAGAAATGGCATGTAAATACAGTATAGCTGGTCTTTTCCCTGCCCTTCTTATTACCCGTCTGGTCTATCGGCATCTTAACACTACTTTGGTAGGAATGTGATAGATATAATTGAATTAAAATGTATCCGCATTTTCATGAACGGTAAAATACACCCACAATAGAATACCAACATTTGAACCCCAAATTTCACACCACCCGCAAGCGTGTAAACCTTTTTGCACTCGTTATGTAAATAAAATATACTAAAAATAAATAATATTCCTAAACAGACAATCTTAAACTTTCAGGTGTTGAGCTAATTGCTGATAGACTTGACCCCCTGGTTGTTAAAACTTTTTTATGGATACTTTTTTTTGTCAATTTAGATTTTTAGGTAATACTAGCAGTCCCGCACGGCGTTGCCCGTGAACCACTGTAGTATAATAATTATATAAGCTTGACAACCCCCCCCCCCACGCTGCCCGTTACCCACTGTGGTATCATAATTATATAAGCTTCACAACCCCCCCTCCCTGCCCGTTACCCACTGTCAAAATTTCATGAGAATCGGTCAAGCCGTTTCGGAGGAGTACGGGAACGAACATTGTGACACGAGAATTTTATATATAAGATTTTCTTGGTTTTAGTCATTTTCAAATCAGTATTTGAGTAATTTTGTCAGGCATTTTAGAGTTATTGTGGACATTTATATTGAAAAAGTGTTTTTTATTATTATTTGAATGTTTTCTAAATCCATAAATAAGCTTTGTATACCCTTTGCATTTTTTGTTAGTAAATACACGTTCCTAGTAAGATACTTCAACTAGGCTGGAGAGAGTTGTGTTGTGAGGTGGGGAGGGGAGTTATTACTTCTCAAATATACATTAATTGTAAATCAATATTATATTCAGCAGGATGAGAAATTTTATTTTTTGAAGGCTTTTTTTGCATACCAATTTTTAATTTTCATATGTAAAGCGCGTGTTTGATTTAGTCATGTGCATTTATTAAGAGATTTTTTTCATATTTTTAAAGGGTTTTTGGTTGAGAATTCGAGGTAATTTTTTCAGAAGTTTTAGTGTCATTTTATTGGTAATGTTTTAGTTAAATATAGTTATCAAGGTTTCCAGAAAGTGTTTATCGAGAAGGATTGTTTAAAGGCATTACAAGAGAAAGACAAGAACAATTGTTAACAAAGCTATAAAAAATCATCGAAAGCGATACTAAGGCTACGGCCAGATGAGCTGTAAAATACTGCCAAAACCCGCAGTAAAATAAAGCATGAAAATGCACACAATAGATTCAAATGGAGCCGGCTACACAACACTGTAAACTACTGCATGGTTGGGAAGTGGAACTCATTTCACGGTCGTGTCGCAGACAAATAGGCCTAGGCCAGAGACACTCAACCCCTATATTAAAATGGTTGCGCTCCTTTAGACAGCCTGAGTCTTTCAACACTAGGATCGCTGTGGTTAGTCCTATCAGCACCCAGCAGTGACACTAGCGAGGCACAGTGTTGAAGAACTCAAGCTGGCAAAAGGTGCGCAGCGAAACCCCCGTAAGGTTGAGAGTCTGTTTCTTTCTTGTCTGTGGCCTGGGCGCATAATTCTCGCGACAATTTACAGGGAAAGAGTCGCCACACACGCAGTATTGTGTAGCTGCGTCATATTCCTGCCTCGTGTGTTATCGTTATTTTATTTACCAATTTGTTCCAAAATGGATAGTGAATCAGTAGATAGTGAGCACCTCATTATTGAGGCACAGAACTATCTATGTCTGTATGACGTAAAGTGTGGCGAGCACAAACACCGTGATTTGAAGTGGCAATGTTTGTCTAGCGTAATGGACGCTCTAGCATGAGATGCTTGGGATGGATTAAGTTTTGAAGGGGAAAAAAACTAATTTGGTACTCAAATGAATTAATTTACATTCAGTAATACATCAAGAATTGTATAGGGTAGTTACAGTTTCAGTTTTACATGAAGTAAAACAAATTACCCATGTGTTACCCAGCTACTAATGATGGGGTGAATCCACCACTTTCTATCGTTTTAGACGGCGCCGACGTCGGACAAGTAACACGCAAAACGTAATTCGGCATTAGGATTCAACACTTTTATTTCATTTTCACAGCTACATACAAGCGCTACTTGTTATAAGTGTAGCTTGAAGAAGCAACAGCACTACAGCCATCGTCTGACCACCTACAATTTGTAGCAGCTTTATTTTACTGCGGGGTGACCTGGCGGTCTAGGGGTAAGGTGTCAGACTTCTATGCTGGTGGCCGGGGTTCAATCCCCGGTCCCGGCATAAATTTATCTGATTACCAAACCCTTCCTTCACCTCTGACAAGACATATTGTGAATGTGGGGAATGCCAGGCCTCCACCGTGGTTCGGATTCCACGTTAAACTGTAGGTCCTCCATTTCATCTCACAATCACCCTACCATTACACATTAGCGTAAGTGCGTATATAACGAACGGGTAGTGAGACGCGGTGCTAATAATAATAATATTTTACTGAGGTTTTTGGGAGTATTTCACAGCTCGTCTGGCCGTAGCCTAAACCTTGCCATTACGTGAGAACGTGGAGTTTGATTCTAAACGGCAATGTTATATTAGAATGTATAGCATGATTAGGTAGGTACATACACAACTCTGGTAGGACTAGTACAGGTGTTTAGTTCAATAAATGTCCACGAAAACGAGTGCTATTTCGACTATATATAATTAGGAAAGCCTTGTTTTATTTTAAGCGATACCTATACTCATCTAATATGTATCTGCAATGTTATGTAAAAGTTGTGATGTCCTTGTTTCTGTTAGTTATTAGTGGTGTGCTTATAAATTACCATAAATGGACTTAAATATAAAAATAAGATAAGAGATGCTATGAAATGTTGTCGAGACCACACAGTGGCGTAACAGCCAGGCCCGCAATGTGTGAGGGCCCTATGGAATAAAGGAGCCCACGAAAGAGAACTTTAAATTACTATAAATTTGACGGAAATAATTATTGTAATCAAATAAATTATACCCTTATTATTGACAAATTATATAGTTGAACATATTTATCATAAAGTGTTGTAAGCTATAACTAAGCTAATAGCATTATTTCAATTATTCCATTCGGTTGTAAATAGCACAGATTTGTTTATCTTCATGCAGTCAAGCTGACTGACTGACTGACTGACTGATGACGCTCCTAACACAAATCCGAGGCTAAAACAATCATTAGATGTGATTACTGAATTAGTAATTATTTAGGACTATTAGTTATTTCATATAACATTTATTAGGGTGTAAGGGGACCGTAAAATAAATCTTGAGGGGGGGGGGTAAGGGGAGGGGGGTTAATCTGTTACGTACCTGAACCCAAACAAACTTCAAATGCATTTAAAATTAAACATCTCATTGAATATGAAGATCTATCTGTCCTTAAAATATCACATGAACGTTTTAGTGAACGTTAGGTAGTTCGTTCAACACTTTTCTGTGTTCAGCTTTTATTTTATAAAACTGTAATCAAGGTTTAAATACACGCAATATACTCGCTACGGTAGCTTTTGAATAAGCGGACTCTGTTTCGGAGCTTTTGTTTCTCTCCGTAAGAGTTTTTACATCGTTGGTGGGTGTGTTTTTTTTTTTGTACGTATCTAAATTCCGTATTCAGAACTTTTCTAAAAGCATTGCTTTCAAGCAATTTTAAAGTTAAAGCACTTTTGTCTGCGTATGTTATTTTTGGATTTGTGTAGGGGAACTTAAAAATCCTTTCAGAGCTTTTCGATCCTTTGCCGCTCTCTGCTCCTGTAAAAGCTATGTATTCCCCCCTCAACCAATACCATCCTTTCACCAACACCATCTGCCGCACAAACGCTCTGTCTTCGTGTCGCACCAAATCTCTCCTTTGTTTATTCCTCTTTCCTCGGTAAACAGTCGCCTTGTCTTTGTTAACTGGGTGCTATTGTTGAAGTGATCTTTGGTGGTGTCACCAATCTGCCACTTAATCGGGCGTGAGTGCCATTGTTAGGGGTGAGGGAGGAGAAAATAATTAATGTTCAACTAACCATTCTTAGCGTTTGTTCGCGTCTTCAAGTAATAATAATGTATATGGTTGAATGGTAGCATATTAAACTATGTGTTTGTATTTGTGTTGCTTAGAAAATGTATTTGATGAATGTAAATAATAAATAGTATTATGAATATCTTAAGTGGCTATGCAGTCTGTAAGTTTCACCAACCTTTCAGGCTATTCATATTTTATTACACTAATGAGCTATTTATGAGGAAGGTATAATTTAAATTAAGCATATAGCGGGTGCTCAGCAATTCAAGTAATTGTCATATTATATTGCAGTACTAAAACCAATGCATTTGTACTTTATATTTTAAGATATTAAAGGATTTATGCACTTATACAGAAGAAAAAAACACTTTAATAAATGTCTAAAAACAGTGTGTGGTTATTATTTATTTCATAATCATTTGTCAATCAACTTTACTAAGAATAAAATAGCCGAAGATTTTATTTGTGCCTTAGAGAGGAATTCTCCATCTAGATATCATATTCTGAAAATTAAAAAAGAAAACCTGGACACGGGAATCGAACTAGAGACTTTTGGCTTAGTACACCAATGCTCTACCACTGAGTTAACCAGGAGTCGTCCCGTGCCCAGGGTCATTCTTCACTTATATTTTAAGGCAGAGTCTATCATGGACGTGCGGAAAGCCTGAATAGTTCAGTGGTGGGGCATTGACGTACTGAGCCGAAGGTCACGGGTTTTATTCGCGTGTCCAGGTGTCATTTTTCAATTTTCAGAATATATCTAGATGGAGAATTCATCTCTAAAGCACAAATAATAGCTTCGGCTATTTGATTCTTAATATGCAATCCTGTATAATTATAATAATAATCGTACAAGTGGCAGTAAAAGGCCAACTACCTAGTAGAAGATGGTTGCGTTATCTGATAGCTCGTGAATAAAGCCGACGATTTATCCCCACGTCCATCATAGACTCTGCCTTAAAATATGAGTGTAGAATGACCCTGGGCACGGGATGACTCCTGAATAGCTCAGTCGTTAGAGCATTGTCGTACTAAGCCGAAGGTCCCGGGTTCGATTCGCGTGTCCAGGTGTTATTTTTAAATTTTTAGAATCCAACTCTACTAAGTTTTTAGTTTATTTTTATACAAGCATATTTTTATTTTATTTATACACTATAGCTTCTATTACATATCACTATTTATGTGACTACAATGTTAAAGTCTTTTAAAAATTAACTTCCTTCTCTCGAACAAAGAAGAATAATGCAGGTGTTTAATTTGAGACAGTTTCCGGTTCTTAAACATTCTAGTAAGTTCTATTGGACTGAGATACACCAAACGAGTGGTGCAATCTCAGAGCCACTGTGACATCAGTCATTGTCACGGATAGACGTATGCTCGCTGCTCGTAAAATATGATCATTAATCAAAGTTATCAATAACTATCATTGAATAAACTAATATATCTGACGTTATTTATTTATATCACAAAAAGTGAAACCTAATGTAGGGGAGTGATAGTAACTATTACGTAAGATAGCAATAGGTGAACAACGTGGAACGAGCTAATTAGTGACGCTACAATTGGCGTCCAAACGAGAGGCCCGTTACGAGGGGTGTTACAAAGGGCATCCCAACTAAGGGCAAGCCACGAAGATGTTATAATTGGCGCACAACGTAGAGGCAGTTACAAGAACGTTACAATTGGCACCAAACAATGGGGCCCGTTATAGTAATATAACAAACATAGCACATAGTGAGTACGAAATAAGTTGAAAAACGTTGCTTTCAGTGGTGACGTTCAAAATTGATATTTAGTGATCAATGCCTAGTGCACTACGCTTAAAGTGGATTTTACTTTAACGATTTATAGGTTATTTATGAACTTAAGAATAGACGGCTCTTGTATGAGCCAAAACAGGGATTGTCTTTTTTTTTCTTTCCCTCGACCGCTTGTATAGAGAAGTATTGTGATTTTAAAACAAATCGGACTCGAGATGTTGATACGTTTCTACGTTTAATGACGTCGTCTGTTTGTATCTCGAACTAGAGCCAAAACCATTTTACAAATTGGGTTTTCAAAAGGTTCCCACAAGGAATTCTTGAAATTAGATAACTTCTCCTAAAATTAGGGGTAGTTTTCCAAGGGAAATAAGAGAAATAATTGATTTTCTTGAAATCCACCATAACGATTTAGATTAATTTTTTATCTAGGGGGTGACCTGGCAGTATAGGGGTAAGGTGTTTGACTTCTATGCTGAGGGCTCGGGATTCAATCCTCGCTCCCGGCACAGATTTATCTGATTATCACATCCTTCCTTCACCTCTGACAAGACGTGTATTAATGACAACTTGTGAATGTGTGGAATGGCAGGCCTCCGCCGTGGTTCGGATTCCACGTTAAACTGTAGGTCCTCCATTTCATCTTACAATCACTCATTAGCGTAAGTACGAATAACCCGAACGGGTAGTAAGACACGGTGATAATAATCATTTTATCTAGATACCATTTCCGTTACAAATAATTGGAATTTCACATTTTCCCATGAACATTACTTTGAGAGTACCTTATATTAGCAGAAATGTCAAGTTTTTATATTATCTCCGCAACTGTTTGAGATTATAAATAACTAATCATTGTAAAGTTTGTAATTCTATTGAAAATAAAATAACTTTAATTTTATATATAGTTTGTTTGTCTGTCCTGAACATTTCGCTATATCCACCACACGCAGAGGGATGAAATTCTAAAATTAATAGCCCCTGTGCCCAAACATGTGCACTTCAAAGCTGGATTTTTTAATTTGTAATTAGATTTATTAAATTTATTAAATTATTATTATTATTATTATTATTATGATTATTAGCACCACGTCTTACTACCCTTTTGGGTTATATGCACTTACGCTAATGTGTAATGGTAAGGTGATTGTGAGATGAAATGGAGGACCTACAGCTTAACGTGGAATCCGAACCACAGTGGTAGCCTGGCATTCCCCAAATTCACAAGTTGTGATTAATACACGTTTTGTCAGAGGTGAAGTAAGGGTTTAGCAATCAGATAAATCTGTGCCGGAACCTAGGCTTGAACCCCGAACCCCAGCACAAAAGTCCGACACCTTACCCCTAAACCACCAGGTCCCCCTTTAATTTATTAAAAACTATGTCGGAAGAAATAAAATGAATTTTTTTTCTCTCTGTTTAAAGCAAAGAAAAGCGCTACGTAATACATTTCATGGCTATCCTGGGCCACGCCGGGTACTTGTGCTAGTTTGAAATATAATTTATAAAACCAATAATTTCTGATTTATAAGTAAATCTATTTATTTTTGTGGAGGTCTTGGAAAATGTGAAATTGATTGTTATGCTTTTGGTGGACACATATGTTCCAATTTCCTCCTTGTTTCTGTAACAGTGTGTATTATTTCATTCATACTCTTTAACGGAGTGTTTCTGCGGCAATATAATATATAATTTCGTTTCAAAATACTACGATTTTTTAGTAAATGTGTATATTTTAAGAAGAAAGAAAGATAAGTCTGCAGTGCAATGTACCATATATTTAATTTTATAACTGCGTGTTGTGCGAGTCCAGCTTTATCAATGTGGTCAGGAGATAAAGTAAACGAACTTAATAACTTTACCACCCACTCCGGTGCTCGCGTGGTCTAACGCGCTACTTTTTCACTAGGCTAGATTGCAGATGATGGGAGATTGAGGATCGAATCTTTGTCGGGTGTACTCATGATGGTTTTCCACTCTCCCTCCACGCCAATTTGGCTACACTTCTCACTAATATAACCTTCCTCATCCCTGAAACCATTAATACAATTATTACATAAGTGTATAACCCGAACGGTTAGTAAGACGCGGTGATAACTACCGGCAATATCGAGAGTCGTAGGACGTCAAATTTAAAGTTTATATAAATGGGTCGATAAATTTTCACCTCTGGACCCGATGTTTGTGGGTTCAAAACCAGCAGGGGTTGACGGATCTTTCTTGAACGATAAAAATCCATAGCACAACTTCCTTCTGAGAGGAAGTAAAGCCGTCGGTCTCATGTCGATTGTGGTATGTAAAAGAACCTTGGAAGGTACGTGGAAATACCTTTCCGACAAAATTGGTAGACTCTTTCGCTCTCACTCATAGGAATTCTCGTGTGCTAATTTAATCAGTCGGTTCAGAAGAAGCACGTTAAATATCTCACATTAAATATAAGATATAAAAATGGGAACAAGAATAATGAAAAGAACCAAGAGATCGATCTTTTGAAGATAAGTTTCGAACATCTCTGAACTAGTTTGGAACCAGGTATGGATGCCGAAACGTTTACCGGTTCGGAATTTCCCAGTAAATTCAGAGATGGCTCTAAACTGGTTCTTGTTATTGGTGTTCACCCGGTTTTTAGAAGGATTCTTACATCATCCTAAGTTATTTTGTCCACATAACGTTTCGTCAATGATCCCCCATTCTACGACTCTCGTCTACCAGGAATGTGTTTGTCGCGATAATCCAATCGGCTACGTACTGAAAAGGCGCAGGCTGAATTAAGCCTCGTTTATTATGTAACAAGTTGGAGACAATATGTTGGGAGACAACATATGGGGAAAAGTAGGCTGAGCTTATTGTCGCCAACTTGTTAGAGCAACATCCTGAGTCCTCTGCTAGATTTTAATCAGTCTACACATTTCTAGCCATAAATAACTATCTATTACGTGCCGTTTCTTCATTTATTGTGTTTACAGGAAGTGTATTGCAGAAAAAAAGTAAGAAATGGTGGGAGGGGGGGGGGTTAAAGGTTTTTTGCTAAACGTCGAATTGAAATGGGAAATGGAGAGGAAAAATATTGTGACCCCGGGTGAAAAACTTGCTACAACACTGCGCTTTATAGCAACTGGAAACGACTCTGGGAGTCATATATAGTCACAAAACACGTGTGTCGCCAAGGCAAGAGATTGATTCGACTCGACAGCGCATGCGTAGAGCCTCCCGACTCGGCCAACATTTTGGGTTGGTCGTTTATTATCTCCAACAAATGATCCAAGCCAACTTGTTGGCTCTGACCAGCTCTCCCAACTTCAACATGTCGGCCAACATCCCCAACAAGTTGGGAATGCGTTTGTTTTGTAACACAACTTGTTGGGATCGTGTTGACCAACATATTATGTTACAATATAAACGAGGCTTTAGTGTACCTGCTTTGGAAAAGATCAGAATCGCACCATTGTTTGTAGTCTTTGAGCCCCCATATAGCAACACCACTTTTTGACATCGTACTGTTTACATCAGATGATCAGACTCACATCTCAATCACAATTTTTAATGCATTCGCTCCACTGTATCTTTCAATTTGACTCGTTTGTTCACGAACGTCTCATCTCCATTTCAATTTGAGTTTCATTGTTTGCATTCTGTTCATGTCCATTACTTATTTCCAACTAATTCTCTCCACTGTGAGCTATGGACGTGGTGGTGACGGTGACTAATAAAGATTAACCCGCTTCGATGGACGCATGGTCTAATGGGTCACTCTCGCAATAGACTAGACTGCCGATGACAGGGAGATCGGGGTTCGAATCCCGTTTGTGTGTATTTAGAATGATTTTTCCTACATGGTTTTCCACTCTTCGTCCACGCAAATATAGGTGCGCCTACTCTAAATTCAACTTTTCTAATCCCTAACTCATTACCGTATTTAGTACATAGACGTATAGCCTGCACAGTTAGTAAAACGCGGTGCAAAAAATGTATATTTTTAATAAATTCTAAGTATTGTCAGTTTAGTGAATTTTCCATTTATCAACCTATCTTTGAAAAGCTTGTAAATAGTAAGGGGGTTGTTTACAATGCATATTGGCCATGTTTCCACGTTAATCTTTTTTTTTCCCCTGTACCATTTTGATACAAGGTCCTCGTACGGGTTTTACATGAGGTCTCTCCCTCCTGTGCGCTTTTGATCATTCGTTGGGGGTAAACAATGAATACTACTAGTTTCACAAACTATGCATTTAGATTGCTCATTTGATTTTACACGCCTAATTTTAAAATAAATTTAATATACACTTAATTTGTTCCCACAAAATTGTTGGAAAAGAGATAGAGCCGTAGAGCAAGTAGAGGGGCCCTTTAAAAGCTTTTCATCGTCGTGTGTGTGTGTGTGTGTGTGTGTGTGTCTGTGTATGTGTGTGCACGTACGCGTTGTTGGGCTTGGGCGGGAGAGAGGGGAGATAGGATATTTATTTAATTTAAAGTTTATCACCAAACTCTTTTGAAAGTTTTAATATTTTTAATTCTAAGCCTTTAGTTATTAATTCGAGTAAGGGTTGAACTTTTAAAGCTGGTTATACAATTAAAAAAACTTTAACTAGAAGACGTAAAACTTTTACTTTGAAAATTGATACTTATACATTAATTTAATATGACCTTTTCAAATGTAAAACACTCAGACAATGAAAGGTAAAGACCAAAAATAAACAACGGTGATATCTAGTGACGTATTTTGTACGAAGTTTCATAATTTACTGACATAATTCGATTATATATTAATTAGTGTTTATTAATTTGATCAAATTTCTCCTACTCCACAGCATTCATATAACTTTAGTACTCGCGTTGCATGTTCATACTAAACAGGTTGTTTCAAAGCTAGGTGACCTGGCCGTCTAGGAGTAAGGTGTCATACTTCTGTGCTTGGGGTCCAGGGTTCAATTCTCGATCCTGAAACATATTTATCTTATTGACAAACCCTTCTTTCACCTCTGACAAGACGTGTATTAATCACAACCTGTGAATGTGTAATTCCATGCCTCAACCGTGGTTCGGATCCCGCGTTAAACTGTAGGTCCTCCAATTCATCTCGCAATCACCCTACCATTACACATTAGCGTAAGTACGTATAGCCCGAACGGGTAGTAATACGCGGCGCTAATAATAATAATAATAATAATAATAATAATGTTTCTAAGCCCTCTACCCTAACTTAAATCCCAGCATGTGTGGGCAGAAAGAGAACATAAAGTCTTAAGTAAAGAGTTTCCCGGAAAACTAATTTTGCACTACTGTTATTGAAATTTGAATTTAGACGCAACAACGCCGAGATTATGCTTCAGTAAATACGTGCGTGTACAACAGGTTGCATAACGTTAGGCGGGCAGAAGTGCCCGGCCACGAGCAACGTGTCCGAAGGGTAAACCCGCGTCAAATTTAACCGACGGATACTGCTGTGGCCATGTCGGGGAGGGAGTCTTGAACACTTATGATGTGCAATTTGCTGCTGTCGCGTCTAACTTGAACTTACATTTAGTACCACCAGATTACTTTTCCGAACATATTTCCACTAGGAATGTGTTTATTTCTACCCACAGATACTGTGGTTTAAGTGTAACCTTGTTACAACATAAATTCGGAGAAGTTGTATAACTCACCAAGCCAGCCCCAGTTGACTCATTCCGGCACGACTACAATCCGACCTATACACCGCAGTACTGTCAACGTTGAACTAGCTCGAGGTCCGAGGTTCGTTGCCAGCCGTGTTGGTTGAACCGCTCCCCAAAACAAATTAGCAGCGTTGCGCGTGAGCTCAGTGCGCGTCGGCGGGCGTATTCAGAACTTCTACGAACTGTGATTGTGTATAGATAATATTTAGCACCGCGTCTTACTACCCGTTAGGGTTATAAGCTTTTAAGTACTAATTACTCTAATGGATTATGAATTGGGAAGGTTGAATTAGAAGAAGTGAACCCACATTTGCGCGGAGGAAGAGTGGAAAACCATTTAGGAAAAATCACCCTCAGTTCACCCGACCGAGATTCGAACCTCGATCTCCCCAACCTCAGCGGTTGAGCTCAACATGACAAGCGCGTTAGCCAACTACGCCACCGAGGCGGGTGATTGTGTATAGACTTAAATGCGTGTGGATGAGTGGAGACTGTTCTGGAACCCTTACCCCTTTCCTCTCTGTTTCTCTCCGCGCCCCGAGAACACGTGATTTCCTTAAGATATATAACGGTTGGAGTCTTAGAATGTGATCACGCATTACACTCTGGACTTTCGAGGTGAGAGGCCTGACTATTAAGTAGGCTCGACATGTATCTCAAAATTCTTTTTGGCGCTAAATATTTATGGTTTTAAATTTACTGTTCAGTACTTACATATATTTTTGGTTATTATTATCATTATTTCTTTTGCAGTTTTCTGCCTTTAAGACTATGAGTTATTTGGATACCATGGGTGACCAGCCCGTAGTTGTGCTCGTTCCTTGGGTGTTTTGGGAAGACCTTTTGACCTGATTGTCTTTATCTTAAATTTATTATATCCGCTTCACGGAAAGTTCCATGGCCTGCTTTAGCTAGTAGAGAGACAGTTACAATATGTTCTGTATTATTTTCAGTTGTCATGATATATCTTTTATCAAAAAGCATTGGGATGGTTTATTATTGGTGGACAATTTACGTTTAGATGTTAGTTAAATGTGGGGCCGCAAATCGGCATGAAAATATTTCTAATGTTGAAATTTTGTTTGTTATTAAATTTGATATAGTTTAATATCGTTGTATCACTTATATTTATATGTTAGTTAAAGAAGGGGCCACGCGCCACCAAGTAAATATTTCTCTGGTAGACGTTGTTATTGTTATTAGATATTCATATTATTTATTATTGTTAGATATTTTGAGCTATATATATATATATAAATATATATATATATAATGAAAGGTTTCATACCGATGTTTAGGTTGATTTGGGTTTGTCAGATGACGGCAACTTGTGATCCTATTCTCACCTTAGATTTAATGCTAATTTAATGTTAATATTAACTTGGAGGTTAATTATTAGTGTTTCCTCATTGAGGTGTATCTTGATTGTTTTGATTAAAATTTATAGCTCGCTTGTCTCTACCGCTGTTTGTTATTTGTGTGGGATGATGAAAGAGGTAGGTTACACGAGTTTGGACAAATAGTTTAGAAACTTTATGTTTAAGTACACGGAAATATGGCTGGCAACAGTTCATCTTGTAGTTCTAACATACTATATCGATACCCACAGGAAAATACTTATTTCTGATCGGCTGCCCAAAAAACTTTATTTACGTTTCTAACAATCAAAGGGTATCAACGTTGTTCTAGGTTATTTCACAAGTGACTCAAAAGTACCCCCCTCCCCACACACATACACCGTTTCCCCCACTACTCCCCGTAATATTTATGTTAGTATAAAGACATGGTATTAACGTCTACTGTATGTTTGTTGTAGACCGCCTGTAAAGTGGAGACTCACTCTTGTCGGCACGCCATGAAGACCTCCAACAAAGAAAAAAACCAGAACCAGAAGTGCATTCCTTGTGAGTATATAAACAATTAACGTTCTCTGCTTTCAAATATGGAACGTTATCATGGATCTATCCTATATCCTGGCAAGAAGATTCCTACCGGCCCTTTCCGTGAATAAAACAAACAGCCTAAGTTGTAGACTATTTAAAAAATGCTCTCTTGACCTGCCATAAAATCACAGGCAGGCAACTTAGTTAGTAAAATATATACACAATTTTTACATAATTCGTTTTTCTTATTTATTTTAACAATAAATTAATTGTCAATGCACAATACTTTCCTATTATATTATCTACGTCCATCCAATCAAAACTAGGCTCAAATTAAGACAACTGTTTAATTTCTTTCACTTCACTGAGTTGGAGGAATACCCTTTTGTTTATTGTTTGACTTCCTTTAAGCCACTGTATTTTTAATTGTTCTTACTAGGTGCTAATTACATTTGTGTTCATTCAACTTGAAATATTATTATTAAGAGTAATATCATTGACAATATATAATATTAATACAAATTATTTTTAAAAAATGGGAGTGAGCAAGAAACACTTTTTAAATTTACAGAAGTCAAAGCGGATCATACTCCTAAAACAAATAGTGACTCTAAATGAAGACATCTACCCATAAACCGAAAATTACCTTTTTTTAAATAAAAATCTAGAATTTTAAACTTCAATAACGATTAAAAGTTGCATTTTGTATCAAATATTGACCATATATATATATATATATATA
>CABFVX010002099.1:2580-82735 GCA_902151425.1 Timema shepardi | reverse complement strand
ATATATATAAAAGTTTAAAAACAGTATATTCCACACTCTATGAATATCTTGGTAGTTTCACATCAATATGATGGTTAATAAAAGAAACCAGATTATAAAAAACACCAAAATGCGCCCAATAATAGAACGGTATCGCTACATATTATTTGTAAATATTTACATTTTATATTCATAAATAATTTTAACTGTGATCATTTAAGAAAAAGATTAAAAATAGTGAGATATTAAAAAAAGTCATTAGTTTATGATTATCGTTTAAAATGTGTCTTAGCGTATAAAATATTTTGGTGAAATATACATTGAAATAAAACCACCTTTATCGGATATATGCTAGAAGAATACTTCTCAGTTACCAACATTACGGCCTACGTTTGACAAAGAAAAAGCTTAAATTTGTTAAATTGGCCTAATTAATCATCTTAAATACATTATTTGACATGCCAGCTAAAATTGTAAGTGATCTAAAAATTTATTTTTTCCAGTAAATAAGATCAATATAATATTTCTTAGAGATGTCAGTTCGAGTATTCGATTCCTCAAATCCCTCATATTCGGGTGAATCGAGATTCATGAAAATATTTTTTAAAAATGTATATTTTATACAATTGTGAAGAATTTTTCTTGACAAAATATAACAATATAAAGAAATTATTAAAATAAATGATCTGGATTTCTTTAAAGATTTGCTTGGTTAGATGTCAAAAGAAAATATAAGAATTTGATTCGAGAGTTGGATTCGGGAAATATAGGATTCGATCCGTCTATAATATTTATAATTCGTTTTGGAAGCAACGAACCATCTTATGTCAAATATTTCTAGTTTTCTAGCTTTATTAGTGATTCTTAATATAATATTTCTAAAATATTTATTACGGTAACTATAATAGATTAAATAATGTTTTCTGGGTGGCTAAAATAAATATTGTTGAGTCACAAGATCAACAACTGCTTTACGATCATCATTCTAGTAACATGATAGTTGCACCTTTTTTTTAAGTGTCTTCTCACGTATTCAAAAGTCATAACTCACGATTTTCAGTTATTAGTCATATAGAATGAATAAGTTTTTTTTTTCGGGCAGTGATTAGCTAAATTAAATAACATGTACTACACAAAATTGATCTAAATAGTTGATATAAATAAACTTGATTATTATTTAAATCGCTAGTTTTGAATTTAGGTGAATAAAATTCTATTTTAACAACTTCCACAATTGAATTGAACTGAATGAGAATTCAAGAGATCATACTGTGGCACTAGATGATTCATAGCCAAAACATGGCCATATATCACTAGATGGTTCATGGCTAAAACGTAGCCCTATATCACTAGATGGTTCATGGACAAAACGTGACCATAGACTACTAGATGGCGCTGTTACCGCTACTACATAGTGCATATGCTACGGGTAAAGTCCGAGCCCGGATAAAGTCAATATCCATATAATTATCCATTATCCGAAATACACAGATAATGTTGAGTGGGAGGTGATTCAATAATGTTTTTCGAAGTTTATCCAGATAATATTGACATTATCCACCCGCACTTGAATAGTGGTGATTTTTATGGTTGGGGCAAGGTAAATTAGGTTAGTTAAGTTAGGCTAGGTTAACTTATATTAGGTTTGGTGAGCTTACTGTGTCAGAGTATAATATAAGGAACACACTTAGATGTCACATTTACTTGTATAACTTCTTTTAGTCAAGTAAATCAAGATAACAATAACGTGCAAGATGATTTATTTAAAGAAATACCTAATTTATCATGAATTATGAAGTCAATTAAAACAGGTACAACACCATTTCTAAAAAGTCACCAGTAAGATTATTACAATAATAATGTTCTGGAATTATTAAATTAACAGATAAACAAGGAAATAATTATAATCTATGATGATCACAATATTTTAAGATAGCAGGTTATAAGATTGGTTGATAAGCAAACTTACTAGTAGATAAATTGGCAGTTGGACTAGATTGTAGTTATTAATACCTTAAAAATGTTAACAAAGACATTTAATAAATTTCAATAACTTTGACATAAAATAGTTTAAAGGCTATATGAAAGGTATAATTTATCAAATAAGAATCTTTATACATAAGTAATAGGTAAATGGATATGGCATTAATGATGAACTTATTAGTTGAATTAATTATATATACTAGTAAATTGTTTGAAAAACAAGTTAACAAGGAAAGAGTGTTCTGTAATGATTAAAATATTTTAAGCAGTGGCAGTTATCAAAATGACTAATAGAAAGGTTAATTAGTTTGACTAGATGGTTATTGATGTACCTTACACATGTGAACAAAGACAATTAACAGTATAAAATATCAACACGAAAAATAGTAAAATGATAGGTATGACATATTAAGTAATTTTTTTGAATAAAATTATTGAAATAAAACGATCAATAAGTACTGAACTTTTTGTTCAAGTCAATTTTTTATATAATTTTGCTTGTGTTGAGCATCGTGATAATTGATTATTTAGAAGATTTAATTGAGAATCAACAGATATGTGTCATACAGGCTATACTTGTATTCTGTTTTGATTTGTTACAAATACATGATAATATAAATAAGTACAAACTAATTAATAAGAAAGAAGTGTAACATAAGTATAAATTAACGTCTTAAAAGTTAATAATAAAGTGACGCTCCTTATCTGTTTGATTTTAATTCCTCTCCTCATTTAGAGTTGAACAGTTATGTTAATCTTGATTGGGTGACGACATGTTTCAGTGATTACAGCATCATCAAATCTGAGCAAAAAAAAAATTCAACATTAAATAAGGAGAGGTGCTGCAGTCTTGAGAAGGCCAGACCTTTTTCTAAATTCATTGACTGTATTGTATAAGACATGATACTCAACCACCACGACACCAAACTATACTGCGTTTCAAACTGCTTTAGGAGGGAGGGGGAAGTGGACGTTCGTCACATGTTCGACCAATCTGTGAAAGGGTTGTCATAGCAACCGATGTACGTTGCCAGAGTTCTTGAGTCACCGAGTATGTTTGCATAGTAGTAATGCGCGAACTCCCGCTATGTGACAACTACGCTCCCCAGCCTACCCACCACGCAAACTCCTGCTATGTGACAACTACGCTCCCCATCCTACCCACCACACAAACTACTGCTATGTGGCAACTATGCTCCCCAGCCTACCCACCACGCAAACTCCTGCTATGTGACAACTATGCTCCCCAGCCTACCCACCACGCAAACTCCTGCTATGCGACAACTATGCTCCCCAGCCTACCCACCACGCGGATCTTAAAGCAGTTTAAATCACAGTATAGCCAGATGCCTTGTAGGCTTGCTAGCCATCTTGGATGAGTAATCTTCTTCAAACAAGGGAGGTGTTTTCTAATAATGTGGTAAAAAAAATCATTAAAATTACTCATGGGACTCAAATTCTAAAAATACCAAACCGCAGCCGTATGAAAGAAAATATCAACCTAATATTTAGGTAGTAGCTGTCCAAATTGGTGGCGTTCCACAAACACAATAATTATATTAAACTAAATTTCAAAATCAGTAGGGAACTACAAATTTGGCGAAAAGAAGCAATAGTTTTAAATATGTGTTTTATCAAAATTAATTAGCACCTAATGGCTGGGGGAAACAGTTGATTACATATTTGATTTGTTGCTAAAGTTCTCAAAGCCTTTGATTCTTGTTGCAGACGACTACAATCGGGTGGTCTTGGAACCACTGGAGGAGACTCCAGACTCAGACTATGTCAACGCTTCTTACGTGGACGTAAGTGCCACACTCTTATTATGTTGCTGTATAGCAGTAGTATTCATATAAGTCCTGCCTTAGTGGAACAATGCTAGATAAGCTTGCTACCTTACAAGAAAAACAGAATGTACATTAAAGAGTATCTCATAATATGTTAAGTGGTCATCCACTCAAATAATTAGATGTTTTTACTAATTTACATTTTTTTAAGTGTTCATACGTAATACTGAACATTATTAAATTAATATTAAATGATATTTGGATAAAAACTTAATTGGAAAGGTGGTTTTTGAGCTCTTCAAAATGGCTTCCAAGGCAAGCATTGTGCACAAATCTTCTTTGTGTTATAACAGGGCAATACTGTAATTATTAACAAGAAACTTTGTTGGTTTGCCCCTCCATCGTTACCAAGGAAAATTTGAAATAATTATTCAAATGCGAAATCACTACACAAATTTTTCGCATATCTTGGTCTTTTCTTTTCTCTTTAACTTCCATACTTCGCACACACGCGCGCGCGCGCGCACACACACACACACACACACACACACACAAATAAATGCGAGCCGGGAGGCTAGTTGGGCTTGCTATGATGAACGCTACTAAGGCCCAAATGTGTTATTTTGAAATTTGTTCTTATCTAATTTGTTAAAAGACTAATTTATGGCCTTGAGTCAGGTAACTGAGTAGGTCCAGAAAATCATAATTGATAATTTTACATATAGTCAGCACATTGGCATACATTGAATTGGGTCCAAGTTTGCTGTTCTGTATAGTTTATTAAAAAGTGATGATGTATTGTTTTATAAATTAAAAGTTCTGGTGTTTAGTAGTTTTTATTTTAAGTAGATAAAGTTTTTTGCTAGATATTTCACGCGTTGTGTATTTTAATAAAAGCCCGACTATTACGTTATATGCATGATAATTTCTGACACGTGAAATTTAGAACACAGATTAGGATGTCAAGAAGGAAAGTGAAGAGATGCGTACCCTGAAAGGGTATATCAAGCGATATTTATTTCCTTCTCGAAGCTTCCCAAAAGAAAAAAGGTGTGGTCATCCAGGTGCGTTTCTGTCTACAAAACTGCGTTGTCTTTTTAAACTGAGACGTGGAAGGATGTCGCCATACCTTGCAACTTAACAACTTAGCATAAGTAAATCTTACTACCCGCTCTCATTTAAAATATCGTAATTTTGAATATATATGTGAATAATAAATTGAGATGTATAATTCTATATCATTACCACATGTAAAGGTTGTTAAACGCCGAAGGTATAGAAACATTTTCTAGCGCCCTCCTCCACCCTCTAGAAAAATTAGTATTCTACGTTTTTGCATAAACACACACACACACTAATGAAACTAATGTTTTAAGATGGTCTTGTTTTTGTTTGGTTTGCAGAGTCTATTGAAGCCGAACGCATATATCGTGACTCAGGGACCAACAGAGAACACAGTGACTGATTTTTGGCGGATGGTTTGGCAAGAGAATGCCAGTTGCATTGTCATGTTGACAAAGACCTTCGATTTTATCAAGGTATTACATTATTAGAGAGGGTCACTTGGAATACGTTTCATAAATATAATCACTCATTTAATAATGAGTTTGGTTGAGACCCACTTCGATGGTTGAATGGTCTAAGGCGCTAAACTCGCAGTAGACTAAACCAACAATTATGGGATCGAGATTAGAATATCGGTCGGGTGTATTGAGGGTTGTTTTTCCAAAATGGTTTTCCATTCTCGTTCCACGAAAATGCAGGTACACTTCCTATTTATACATAACCTTCCTCATCCATGAAACCATTAATGTAATTATTACATGAGCGGATAACCGGAACGGGTAGTAAGGCACAGTGCCAAAAAAAGTTTGAGCTAAGAGACATTTGTTGGCAGGTTTTACTTAAGTGTATAGTAAATTTTGAACGTACCGGTTAATTCCTTTTGAATATTCTCACGCAAGATGAAAAGCTGTTCAAGTTGGAGTGTGCTTAAATACTAAGTATTTTGGACATACGTTCGTGTCAAAGAATAATTAAAACCAAACAGGTTATCCTAAAGAAAAGAAATTGTTATGGCTTTGAAAACAAACAAAATAGCGATGTTAGCCTACTATCAGTTTATCATACTTAAATCCATGTAGGTCGATGACTTAAGAATTTAGTGGAGATGCACCCACATTTGTTAGGAGGGAGAGTGTAAAACCATTTACACTATGCCTCTACCAGTTCCTATAAATTCAGCTACAATCTTCTGGTGATGTTGGATCTAAAGGTCATTTGAGGAGCAGAAATATTTGACTCCTTTTAAAGGTCTTCTAACAAGTCATACATCAAAATCGTAAAATATACAAACTAAAGTGAACAAAATTACTTCTAGTGCTAGATAATTAACATTAATGGTGTCTAAATACTGTGGTCTCTTGAGTGGTAGACTGGTACAAGAATCACATTTGAATTAACAATAGTGTAATCTCAAAATAAAAAACATTGATCATCATCATCATCATCAACTGTTTCCAAACCGTGACCTCCATTTTATTCTATTCTCCCTCCATTCTCCTCCTCCCACTTACACAATTTCTTTGATCTGCTCCACCCATCTCTTTCTTGGCATCCCTTGTATTTTTTCTACAAACTTCATATCCATCATTATATTTGGTATTCTCGTCTTCTCCACCCTCATTACATGCCTATACCATTTTAATCTTGCTTCCTCTACCATCTAATGTACGACCTCTACTCCTACTATTTACTAGATAAATCCATTCCTTATCTTGTAACTTGTAAATAATAGAGTAAATTTCATCGGTGGAAGAAAACTTTTTCTGGGGCCATTAATAACACTTACTATTCATTATATAATTACCAAATGAGATGATGTATCACAATAGCAAATATTGTGTAACATACATTGTTTAGTTTACACTGCTTAGTTCATTACAAATACTTTAAAAAATAATATATTTAAAAATTGGTTTTGATTAAGAAATTAAATCATTTCAATTTTTGAATAATCATGCTCTATACAAATTTTGCTGTTAGGCCTATTAATTGTTATATCTTTTTTTGAAACGTTTTAAGCTACATTTTTGGGTTCTACATTATTTATTTTAATCATTTTGAACATAAAATGAGAACTTTAATAATTTATGTATAGGCTAAATAAGACAGCGTAGAAACAATGTACAGTAATATAAAGTAGGTAATAGTGGAGGAAGCCAACCTGAAACGATAGTAAGGTTAGGACTAGATAGGAACAAACTCACTTCTCTCTTCGTACACTTTTGACTGTGAAATTTTATTTAAAAAATATTACTGTTTAAGGCCTTAAAATATATTTCTATTGAAAACATTCAACACTGGCCTGTATCCCTAGATCCATTCAACACTGGCCTGTATCTCTAGTCCCATCCAATACTGGCCTGTATCTCTAGTTCCATTCAACACTGGCCTGTATCTCTAGTTCCATTCAACACTGGCCTGTATCTCTAGTTCCATCCAACACTGTCCTGTATCCCTAGTTCCATCCCGAACTGGCCTGTATCCCTAGTCCAATCCAACGCTGGCCTGTATCCCTAGTTCCATTCAACACTGGCCTGTATCCCCAGTTCCATTCAACACTGGTCTGTATCTCTAGTTCCATCCAACACTGTCCTGTATCCCTAGTTCCGTTCAACACTGTCCTGTATCCCTAGTTCCATTCAACACTGGCCTGTATCCCTAGTTCCACCCAATGACACCTGCTCTTGTTGATGCAGGTTATGTGTATGCAACACTGGCCTGTATCTCTAGTTCCATCCAATACTGGCCTGTATCCCTAGTTCCATCCAATGACACCTGCTCTTGTTGATGCAGGTGATGTGTATGCAACACTGGCCTGTATCCCTAGTTCCATTCAACACTGTCCTGTATCCCTAGTTCCATTCAACACTGTCCTGTATCCCCAGTTCCATTCAAAACTGGCCTGTATCCCTAGTTCCATCCAACACTGGCCTGTATCCCCAGTTCCATTCAACACTGGCCTGTATCCCTAGTTCCATTCAACACTGGCCTGTATCCCTAGTTCCATTCAACACTGTCCTGTATCCCTAGTTCCATTCAACACTGTCCTGTATCTCTAGTTCCATCCAATACTGGGCTGTATCCCCAGTTCCATTCAACACTGGCCTGTATCTCTAGTTCCATCCAATACTGGCCTGTATCCCCAGTTCCATTCAACACTGGCCTGTATCCCTAGTTCCATTCAACACTGGCCTGTATCCCCAGTTCCATTCAACACTGGCCTGTATCCCTAGTTCCATTCAACACTGGCCTGTATCCCTAGTTCCATTCAACACTGTCCTGTATCCCTAGTTCCATTCAACACTGTCCTGTATCTCTAGTTCCATCCAATACTGGGCTGTATCCCCAGTTCCATTCAACACTGGCCTGTATCCCTAGTTCCATTCAACACTGGCCTGTATCCCTAGTTCCATTCAACACTGGCCTGTATCCCTAGTTCCATTCAACACTGTCCTGTATCCCTAGTTCCATTCAACACTGTCCTGTATCCCCAGTTCCATTCAAAACTGGCCTGTATCCCTAGTTCCATTCAACACTGGCCTGTATCCCCAGTTCCATTCAACACTGGCCTGTATCCCTAGTTCCATTCAACACTGGCCTGTATCCCTAGTTCCATTCAACACTGTCCTGTATCCCTAGTTCCATTCAACACTGTCCTGTATCTCTAGTTCCATCCAATACTGGGCTGTATCCCCAGTTCCATTCAACACTGGCCTGTATCTCTAGTTCCATCCAATACTGGGCTGTATCCCCAGTTCCATTCAACACTGGCCTGTATCCCTAGTTCCATTCAACACTGGCCTGTATCTCTAGTTCCATTCAACATTGGCCTGTATCCCCAGTTCCATTCAACACTGGCCTGTATCCCTAGTTCCATTCAACACTGTCCTGTATCCCTAGTTCCATTCAACACTGTCCTGTATCCCTAGTTCCATTCAACACTGGCCTGTATCTCTAGTTCCATCCAATACTGGCCTGTATCCCTAGTTCCACCCAATGACACCTGCTCTTGTTGATGCAGGTGATGTGTATGCAATACTGGCCTGCCTCCAAGGATCTTAGTGAGACTCATGGAGGTATCAAAATCTCCATTTTGAAGGAAGAGGAGTTGGCTAACTTCCACATCCGGATATTTAGACTTGTCAAGAAAGAGGGCGGAGAGGTGTGTACTTAAAGCTACTAATAATAATCAATGATCGTCAGGATAATGAGCCGTTTCTGACATTCTATCCGCTTGCTGAACCTAAAATATCTTCACCAGAGCCCCATTGGCAAGCACTTAAAACGGTTCCAGTGGAGCCTTCAGCGCTACCGTACCGGTCCCGCCAATCCCAAAGTCCCCTGCCTGGAATTCCCCGTCTTTGTTTGTTTCCACCTCCCACGACAGGGACGCCACTAGTAGCAAAAGTAGAATTAAGTCCTGAAAATGTGTATACAGTTAACTCCCGACTATCCGTGGTAATGTAGGGGACGAATGCGGCGGATAATCCACGTATTTAATAAAACAAGATATAGTAGCACATTAAATTCAAACTAGTATTCACCTATCGTGATTGCGTCTATGAACACATTATATTTGATGCGCTAAGATAACAAGAATAAACACTTTAAATCAATGAACAGTATATTCAGTACATACAGTAGGCTATACATCACTTAAAAACGTATATATTAGTTTTCTGCTTCGTAGTAGCTGTTTTCCTTTTCCCGCTATGTATTTTCCGTAGCACCAGCTCGTCAGACAGGAGCGTGACGTCTTCCTGTTCTGGATAGTTAGGCCGGTACAACCCCGAAACCACCCCCACCCCCCCTCATAAACTTTTTGCCTCTCTGGTAGAGATGTGAGATGGAACATTTTCAGTTATTATTTCCTGTTGATTAATTTCAACTGATTAAATGGATAATAGTAATAAAAATAATAGTAATTAGTGGTAGTGATAGTAGTAGTACCCACTTGTCTCTGAACGCACTATAGTTTGAGGTACAATAGGCTCCAGGTGCCACCTCCACAATTTAAACCCTCCTCCGCAAGCCGCCACTGCGGAAAATGTTCATCTCTACTCTCTGGACATCTCTTCCCCAGGGATTTATTGAGTACAACAATCGGTAGGTATTCACCATCAAAGCGGCGTTTTCCAAAAACGTATTCATTGCTGTTGACGATGCCGCGGATAGTCGGGAGTTTATTGCATTACAAAGCTCGACTCAAGTTCCTGATTGGGCGCGGCAAAGGCTCACTTTGAATCCTCGTTTTGACAGTGCGCCATTTTTTTTTTCCTTCTCGTTTCTAGCTGAATGTTGGACCGGCAAGTCGCGAGTGCAGCGTTTTTTTTTAAATTTATTATAATATTTGAGAATCTCTCAAAACAGTTTTCTTTCTATGTTGTTCAGTAATGTTTAATTAGAAATTATCCACGTGCAATAGTGTTCTTGTAACTTTACTATTTCTAGCAGACTGTATCATAGAGTTGATTGGCATGTGATGCACGCTTTTAGAACAATCCCAGCTAATTCAGTCCTTTATTCAGGATGTGGTGAGAGATCTGATACAGTTCCACTACACTCAGTGGCACAGTCATACCTGCCCCTTCTCCAACGCCATCTTGGAGTTCCGTCGAAGAGTGAGGTCGGTGGTCGGAACCATACAATCAGATCTCAGTGGACCAATGGTGGTGCATTGCAAGTGAGTTGGCCAATCAAATGAGCTAAAAATATCTGTATCCTATTTTACTCAAAGAAGAAATTATCGATTTTAAATAGGAAATGAATGTTTCAGTAATGATAAATAGTATACATAAATTTTGGGGATCAACGAATGGCATTAAACATAAAATTAAATTAACAGGAAATAATATTATTATTATTATGATTAGCACCGCGTATTACTACCCCATTTGGTTTATACCCACTTCCGCTATATAATTAATAGAATTAAGAATTTGTCTGTCATGAACATTGCGCGATATCAACCACAAGCAGAAATCTGAAATTTTAAAATTAGTAGCTTATGTGCACCTTAAAATTTGTAATTTTAAATCTTTCGAATAAAGTTTTTAAAATTCACTTAAAACAGGGTCGGATAAAATAAAATGAAAATTCTTTTCTGTCTATTTGAAGCAAATAAATAATTTTCTCATGGTAACCAAGTAATTAATTGCATGATTACTATGAGCAGCGCCAGTAACTTCTAATAGTTAGCAATACTGAGAATGATTGGACTGCTAGTCCAGTACCTGATCAGTATTAAAGAGTATGAATGAAATATATAACGAGCGTGAACAAATACAAGTTAACAATTTCTTGCCAATCTATAGTTCTTCTCGAGCTAAGCCTTCTCATAAATAATAAAATATTTGTTCAACTCTAACCAAGTTATGCGATTGGCATACTGGCTAAACTTTGACATAGGTACATAATATAATACATTGAAGAAGGCTCAGGAAAGGGGGATGAAAACATATAGAGGTAATTCTATAAATGAACTGGGAACCTCACTCTACAAATGCTAATACACATGCATATTGTAAACCTTTCTTAATTTTTCAAATTGTTAAAAATGGTTAACTTGATTTTTGGGGTTGTCCAATTTACCAAAGTTTGGGTTCCTGCATTGACATTAACTGGTTATGCCTGTAAATTAATAATAGTAAGTTTACTGATTTTTTGTGTGTGTGGTACCTTAGGGTTCATTCCTAATCATTTCTGATGATAGCTTTTAATTACTATTCGACTATATTACCCTCCATTTTTTAGTGTTCCTGTAAGTAGGTATTTAATTTTTAATTATGTTCATTACAATGAATTACTGTACAAATACCTCTTCCCTACAGTTAAAGTAGGCCATAAGACTGTTAGTTATAGTATACAATTATAAATGGTTGTCCAACACCTTAGCTCACTCGCTATCGTGTCTGTCTACTGAACTAAGTGTTCCAAGTTAGATTCCCGGCATGGCAAAAAAAAATTATCATTGGCGAAATGTGGGTTTACCCTTTCATAGTGATGAATTGACAGCCGGCGTCTAGATGTTATGTCTGAGACAGTTGGTTTAGAAAGTGCACGTTAAATACCTACAGTAAATGAGCTAAATGAAAAAAATGTAAATGGTTCATATTCAGAACTGTTACAAATACTGTTAATGCCTATTAAATCACATTAGTGTCTGGTATATTATATTATATTTATATATATACCAGACACTAATGTGATTTAATAGGCATTAACAGTATTTGTAACAGTTCTGAATATGAACCATTTACATTTTTTTCATTTAGCTCATTTATATATATATATATATAAAATTGAAAATAATTTTAAGAGGGACAGACAATAATCTTAAGTGGGGTTATGATTAGTTATAAACCAAAGTTATTTGCACACACATTTACATATAAACTCTTTTGTAAAATCGGCAATATATATACACGACTCCTACACTCACTAAAATGTATATTTCTGTTAAATGTTTGACATAAGGTGATTCAAGTATCAAAAGCAAACATTAATGTGTGTCTAAAAACAAAATGGCCTATCAATTTAAATTTAGTTTATCTTTGGTTTTATAAATTAACTGAAGGAGTAGGGATGAGCATGGTAGATTAAAAGGAATACATCCGTATTAACATGAAGTGAGGATGGGGAATATTCAGTTAAATCACATGTGGTCCCCCTCCCCTCTACTGTGAATTTTTCTGATATTTAAAAGAAAAGTTAAAAGAAAGTATAACATCCTAGACCTTAAGTTCACCACCTGCTTCAGTGGCTGAATGGTAAAAGGCAGTGGTCTCAAACTCAAATTAGTCAAAGGGCCAGATCAACAAACTTAGGGTGTGTTGTGGCCCACAGTTTATATAAACATGTTTGCTTAGAATAAAAATACATTCTATTCTTTTGTTTTTGCTGTGTGTCTTACTATCTGTCTAGACTAAGCACATTTTAATCACGCAGTTGGGTTGGGAATGAGTAAGATGTAATTTAGAGGAAATGTAAACTCATTTAAATGAAGGGAATGTGAGAAACCATCTAGGGAAAAAAAAAAATCTCTTGTACATCTCTCTGTAAGTCAAACTCAGCTCTCCCCAACACCGCGAACAAAACCAAAAGAACCTAATGTTAATTCCATGTGCCCACCGATGTAAGTCTATATTAGCTATTTGATATATGTATTTAAAATCTTTAATGTGTATAATTGAACCATTTAAAAACTCAAGAATCTGCTCAAATGTAAATAAAAATTACCACAATTGAATATTTAATGTTAAAGAAAAAATATAGCACAGTTTGTAATAGTTTTGTTTTATGTTATCCAAAATTACGTACACACTAAAATTAAACCATTACCTTCTGTGTGTGATGACTGCAGGTCGGATAGTAATATAAAAGTGTTGGAGACCAACAAGCCGATCCGATATGTCTCACAGACCAGATGTGGCCCACGTACTGTGAGTTTGAGAACCCTCGTCTAAAACATCACTATTGTGTTGGACTGGCCTGCCGATGATGGGGAGATCATTGTTTGAATCCCTGTCAGGTCAACTGAGGGTATTTGTTTTCTAAATGGCAAATGCTGGTGATAACATCTTTCTTCCTCTTACTAACCTCAGAGTAACTATCATATATGTGCATAGCCTGAACAGGTAGTGAGATGCAGTCATAAAAAAATAAATCTTAAGGTCAAAATTTCAGATTAAAGTTATTATTAAAGTGATTATATTGAAATTAAAATTTAAAGTAGAAAAATAAAATCTTTAGGTACAGTAGTGCTACCATTTGTGAGTATTATATGATGATCTCGACTGTGTTATAGCTGAAACTGAACAAAGTTTGTGAAGTCTATTGGGGTGGTAAGGTCCATCAACACGTTTGTGTATTATTACCATGTTAAGAGCCTGTCTCGCCCCATGGATAGCACCTAGCTTAGGAAGGTAATAAAGCTCGAACCAGACATCGCGTCATAGTGCCGTTTTCTACAGACTACTTTAGGAAAAAGTGAAAATGAGATTAGTAAACTTATTTTACCATATTTTAAAATACACAACAAAATTGAAAGATTTATTTTTAAATAAAATAAATTAATAAAATGATTCACATTTGCTGGTGTTAAGTGAGGGGTGAAGGAAAATGTAAGGCGATGTGATTTCTGGTTTAAGCGTAATATTGTAACCAATGCCCCGGTCAATTGGCCACGAGATGGGCTCTTATGTCAAACTTACTCAACACAAATCCTTGCCCAAGTGTAATCTTTTATGTTAGAAAGGTTTGGGATATACATTTTGTTACTATTTCAGTGATGGAGGTGGAAGATCGGGGGTTTACCTTGCCGTGGATGCCAATATGGAGTTGATGGAGGAAGAAGATGCCTTTGATGTGTTTGGATATTTTAAGAAACTAAGACAATCAAGAAAAGGACTAATAGAAAATTTGGTATAAATAAGATGTCATTGCAATATCAATATTAATAATACAACAAAATAAATGGGGAAAACATGTCCTCAAGTTTAAATGTAATATATCTCATTATAATGAAAAAACCTATATAACAATGTAGGTTACGAGTGTACATTTAAGTCCAAGAACTGTTACTCAGTATTCCTTGGTTCAATCCCAGGTGGTGCCTCTTATAAATGGTACCTATTGATGTGCATATTCAATACAAGGATTAACAACTTTGTCTAAGTTATCAGAATGAAGAATGCAGCTTAGAGTAAATCAATCTGTACAAGTTTAGAAAGAGGATGTGAAAACTAAATGTTATTAACCATCTTTAGTGCACCCAGCCAGGATTCATACTCCATCCACACAGGCCAGGGACAATGTGGGTTTAACATCTTGTATAACTTTTAAATTTATTTTAAATAGGTGATTGATTTATTATAAAAAAAGAGTTTTGATCATGTCTTATTTTAATTTGTCTCCTTGCAATGTGTATGTAGTCAAATGGAATATAATTCATAAACTTGCAACATAAAGAGAAAATAAATCACTTAATTTTTTTTTATAACATCTGAATTGTCTCTAAATTGTTAGCAGTGTATAAATATATATATCTATTTGGTCAACACACAACTAAATGACCCAATATTGGATCATTAACTGTACTAAACAATGAGTCTTAATCAAAGAAGCCAGAAAATATTAAATACATAATTTTATACAACAATAAAAACAGTTGTTTGAATGATACACAAATCATTCAATTCATGTTACTAGGGCTGGGTGCTAGGTGCTCCTATCCTTGCTTAAGTTAGTTTGTGGGTCTAGTGTCGAGCTATACCAACCAGTTTTTAAGTAACAATTGAATATAAAAATACAGTCAATTCTCGATAACTCGGAGCTTGATACCTCAAGACTTTGGATAATTCAGAAAACATTTTCTGAAAATATTTTTTTTATAGTAAGACGCCAGCCACATACTGGCAGGCTAAAAATGTTGAAGTAGTGTTATGCCGAGGGCTGGCAGAGATCTTGCAACGCAGCACTAATTCCTCCTCACACCTTACCCCCGCATGTACATTACGGTATATATATATATATATACATTACGGTATGCATATATATATATGCACATTACGGTATGCATATATATATATATGCACATACTATAGACCTATCATAATATCATCCTTTCCCATTTCAGTACCTAGAGGTGTTATTTGTGTATGTGTCTTATCTGATATGTATTGTTACCTAGTTACATTAAAGTATAGTATTAATTTAGATACAGTATTAGTTTTCATTCCTTAGGCACAACTTTATTTCCCCTCAATAAGATGGACTTTCTGTAAATTGGACAGACCCCCGTGGCGCCCCCTTTAATGCGAGGTTATCAAGAGTTGACTGCATATAATAGAGGATTCTAACCTAGTTTTGCTTTTTAATTTCAGGACCAATACAAATTTGTTTACGACACATTAGAAGAGTTTGTGAGCTGCGGAAACTCGTGGTTCCCGGTAAAAGAACTCTCAGCACGCCTTAAACAAAAGTCCATTAAAAACCCACTTACAAAAATAAATGAATACCAACATGAATATCAGGTAGGTGTAGCTTATTTAAAAAAATTGATTTTACCAGTACTCACCACACAAATGTAGCTCATTGTTTGGATCCACGTTTAAAATCCTGAACAGAATTTGTTTATTGTCCTTATGAAAATTTGGGTACATTTCAACTAAATTCTTCATTTCTCATTCCTACTTCATTAGTGTAAATATACAAATAGGCCTGACGAGTATTAAGTTGCGGAACACAAAAACAGAGGTTTGGGATTACACTTAGGGTGAACTCTGGATCAAAAATAATCTATCTGTTTTCACTCTCTGTGAAGACTAAATTTATACTCAACTTGGACTCAAACCAAAGTTTCTAGCCCAAGGCTGAGCCTTAATACCTTTTACATCGAAATGAAGTGTTTCATTTTATACTCACCCTTCAACAGACCACTATGACCAGGCAGCTTCAGACTCCTACACATCAGTGGCAGCAGAACCTGGTGTTAGCAGGCGGGGAATTTCCCCACTCCCTGGAAAGAATTTACTCACCCTCCTTCCTTTCTGGAATAAATTTGCCCTCTAGATTTATTTCACTCCCCTATTGATATTCTAGAATATGATGGTAAAGGTTGGACTTGATTCAAATTTCAAGAAGCTTCTAGAGGCATCAAATTTTCAAATATTTATATGAAGTTGGCTACTCTAAATATATTGGAGGCCCCCTAATTTTCAAAAAATATCTAGAAGAGGACCATTTAAATCTCTTCCAGGGGCCTCCAATTTTTCAAACATTTGCCTTATGAGGGTTCCTGGAAAGTGATTTTATTTGCTATTGCCCTCTCACTCTCTGCACAAAGGTTCTCTCTGCCACCACTGCTACCCCAACTAGGCTCAGTGTGCTTAGGCCATATTTGTAATCAGGACTTCAGAGCGAAAAGCATAGTTCTAAATGTAAGTATTGACTAGTGACTGCATTATGATCAGAAAAGTTAGTGACTTTGTGGTAGCCATATATATAGTTAGGTTTCACAAGCTGGACTTTTTATTACATCATCATCATCAACGGCTTCCATTCTGTGGTCGGGTTTCCCAGTTTTGAAACATGCAAGAAAACTCATTAGCGAGTAAAGTTGCAAGACATTATCTCACAACCTGCATTCAGCTACAGCAGAGGGATAGTTTTGAAATGTTTTTTGTTGTACTGCGAGTTGGTGTACTATGGAACATTGGCTACTCACTAGTGACTGGGTTTTCAATCCGGTGACATTGAAAAACTGATTAAGTTTCAAAAATTGTAAGCAATGGAATTGAAACATGTCACCGCACAAAATATGTAAACAAAAGGAAACTTATTTATTATATTTAGTGCAAAACAGTTTTGTTGTTTTGATTAATTTTAGATCTCTTATTAGTGTGTGACCAAGTTGGTTGTGTTACAAATTGTGGAAAGCATTGTTACTATAGCTGAGGTGATATCGTGTTTATCTTCAGTCAGATATCCCAAAATAAATTCTTAGACACTTAATATCTTATCAGAATTATTTATTATTAGGTGTTTTGTCTTACCTCAGGCTCATTCCTTTCGTCCGTGAACTAAGACCGTCAATTCACCCTGTCCTCTGCTTCCTCAAGATTCCAGAATTTTATTATTTCCTTCATCAAGTCATCTAATATTTGAATTTTCCTTTCTAAGCTCCTCTTTCCTTCATACTTTTTTCCTGAGATGTTTGTGTACGTCAGTGAAGAAGGGCAGATGGGGCTCTTATTTTCTGGGGGAAGGCGGGGGCATTAAAATTTATAGCTTTTAAGAGGGTCTTAGAGAAAATTCAAATAAATGGTAGATAGCAGCTACAGACAACACTGTTGTTGAGGTAAATGTTGGCCTGTACATTCTCCTGTGTCGGTGTATGTTTATGAACTTTCTAGTCATAGTTTATGATTCATGAACATTATTTAATCCATTCTGCATTTTATATTGCAGGAGAAAATCAATAACAAATCTGGGTGACCTGGCGGTCTAGGGGACTTTGATATTTATGAGTTAAACCTTCTTTGGTTTAATTTGATCAAATAATAGTATTTTGTAAAGTATGCCACAAAACAAAATTATGAGTGGCAGTTTGGAGTTTTCCACCCCTGGTGTAAGAATTTTTTTTTGTGTGTGTTTTTTTACAGATACATAAAAGCGCTATTAAAATACATATTACCTTAGTGATGAAGCTTGAAAATATGTTAATAATATATATTTTCTATTTTGTTCCAGCTGATATGTAAACAAACTCCTCGCTTCACAATTGGAGACTGTGCAGGTGGCCATAGAGCTGACAATCGTGAGAAGAACCGAGATGTACTTATTGTGCCACGTATGTGCTTTATTATGGTTATATAATACAACAAATGTATAACTCAAAAGATTTTTCCTGCACAAACTCAACATCTTTAATCGATGAATAATAACCCTTAGTAAAAAAAAACTTTAATTCATATCTCATGGTGTATATAACATTTCTAATAGAGATTAGTCAAAACTCAAACCCTATATTGCTTGAATAAGAATCTTACATTTTCTTTCGAATCTCAAATCCAAATTTTAATCCTCAAATCTTTAAAAAGATTTAATTTCAAAGTGAAAATATTTCAAATTGAATTATAAAAAATTTGTTTAAAATTGAATTTTAAAAATTTGTTCAAGGCTTAGTGCCACTGACAAATGTTATTTTGTTTTCATGTTTACTAGGTTATAAACAACAACGAAAACACTTTATTAGTAAATTAATTATATTAATACAATTTTGTCCTATTTAGTGATTTTGTTATTCTTTCAACTACAAAAGTCTCTATAATTCAATTTACCAGCTGCGTAAAATTGTTATTTCAAGTCAATGTTTTCATAAATGTACCTACATAAGATTTTATTTTACTTATTTATTTAAAACTGAGTCTTACTACTTGTTCGGGTTATACACTTAAGTATTAATTACACTAATGGATTAGGAATTGGGAAGGTTGAATTTAGGGGAAGTGAACCCGAATTTGCGTTGAGGGAGAGTGTAAAACCATTTAGGAACCCCCCCCCAGTTCACCCGACCGAGATTTGAACCTCGATCTCCCTGTCCTCGGCAGTCAAGCTCAACACAACTAGCACATTAGCTAACTACACCACCAAGGTGGGTCCCACCTACATAAGATGATTTTTTGAGATTTTTACAAATCTCGAATCTGTAGAATACAATAGGATTAGAGGGATTCAAGTTTCCTAAATTTGTTTTTTTTAATCGGTATAAAATGCAATTTGCTAACAAAAATATTTCAAGAGAAAATATTCTTATAATAGATGGTAGGTAGGTACAGTTAAAAAATGAATTGAGCAAACAGAAATAAAAACATTAGGTATTAATTTCTCAACGAAGATAGAAAGACTGCGCACATTGCACTGTCTTGGAAGCAGCCATTAGGCTCCTCTTTGTCTCGTGGTAGCAGTGTAAAATGTAAACTGTGGTTTACTTTTCATTGTGTAAGTCATTATGGTGTTTTTATTTCTATTGGTTCTTACTCCTCTTTTTTATGTAGTCTTCTGTGTATTGAGGTATATAGTATATACTTCAAAGTGACCTTAACAGTAAATATTGAAAATGTACCATATTGTATGCCATTATAAAGAACCTGTACACCTCTTCATTTCTTCTCATACCTTTCACACTTTCCACGTCTTCACACTTCCACATTCACACAATGTTTTGATATTCAGAATTTATTACTTTTTCATAAAGAAACACATAAAACACAAAGAAATATATTATATGGAACTACATGCTTCTTGAAGAATTTGAAAAATAGCTGAAAATTTACAGTTTACAAAGATTAAACGTGAAATCAGGCAGGTATCCAGAGGTGGGATTCGTGGGGCTGAAGCCCCCCTTCCCCAAAATCTAAACAAAATTAAAAAAGTATTATGAACAGATAAAAATTTATAAAATTATCTTGTTAATAATATCTTGTATTGTAGCAATAAATTAAAACAATACAGGAGTAATTAATTTCAGTTTCAGTTTCATTTTCATTTTCTTAACCGGACTAATGAATAATAAGATGTAATATATTCATAAATTCCTACACACACACAAATAAAAATGTCAATATTTCATAAAAAATATATTAGAGTTGATCCATGCTTGCATTGCATTCACTAATAATTAATATACTTTTTATGACTTTTATTAAAAATGTTTTAGTTTTTATAAAAAAAATATGTAAAATTAGTATATGTTTTGATTAGAAAACATAAAAAGTATATCAATAATTAGTGAATGCACGAATGGGACTACTTAAAGATGTTTTTGTATGAAACTTTGATATATTTTTCTCGTGCAGGTCAGATTCATCCGCCCCCCTCTCCCCTTAGTCTTGAGATGACCTTCATCATTGGAAAATATTTGAAGAATGGGTCCCCTCTCCCCTGAAAGAAAATTCTGTATACATGCCTACATTGAAATAATAAATAAGTAAAAAATAATAATAAGTCTCAGATTCAAACCACGCAAGATATCTATATATTCAAGCTTTCATTCAATTGCATCAATTTGGCAATACTGCAAGTTTTCAGTTATTTTTCAAATTCTTCAAGCATGTAGTTCCATAAAATTTTGTTTTTGTGTGTTTTCTCTTTATATTAAAATGTAATATTTCTGGAAACATATAATGTATTATATTTTCAACTTTAAATATATACTTATGGTTTCAGCTGATAACTTCAGACCATATTTAACATCTTTCCAAGGGAACAACTTCACAGACTACATCAATGCTGTATTTGTTGATGTAAGCATATTTTTATTGTTAGTATTACTATTTTTCTAAACTTAATTTTACCTATATTGGTATGGTTTAGTGCAGGGGCCTGCCAAGAGTGGCACACGGAACAATTTTCAATGTCACGCTGAGCGAGTTGAATACAAATAATATAATATACTTATATTTAATTAAAACCATTGATCTGAGTAGTTAATTTAATAACGTATTTTATGTTTCAATGATTCAATTGTTTTGTTTTAAAATTTCAAAATAATGTTTTCAGAACTTAAATTTTGCAAAACACATTTATAGCTTTTGTATTTATTCTGATTCATCTGATTTATATTATATTGTTAAGTATTCAAGAAACGTTAGTTATTTAATGTATTTGATTTAGAAACATTTTTATATTTACATTTTACAAGATCAACTTAAATTTGTTTATACTTGTTATTTAGCACAACTATTAAGAGATACAAATGATTTGGATGAGCTTAAGTTGGTTGGCACGCAGAGCTACCTACTTTGTAATATTATTTCATCTCAACAATACTAAAAGTTTGCCAACCCCTAGTTTAATTTAGGCCAATTTATTGAGAACAATGCAACGTGCAAACAATGTAATTTTATATAATAATTTACTGAAAGTTTTATAATGTCCTGGCTATAGTCTTATAAGCCTAGTTAAATTTATGAATATTTAATAATTAGGGTGACCATATCCTGACTATGGTAACGTGAAACATTCATTATCAACAATAATAAATGTGATCATTCACACCTTTTACCTTTAGTCCGCACAAGTTTGTTTTCACCTATAGGAAAGAACATGTACCTTGATTTCCTCTTGAATGATCTCAACAGGGGCTACAATAGTCTTAAGATGTGTTTAAAACACATTAAGATAGTGTCCTTTAGGTGATTGTGTGGGGTAGCGCTCGGCTGCCTAGGAGTTTAATGTCAGAGTGTGACAGCAAGAGTTACAAAGTTTAGCAAACCAAACCCCACCAAGTGGCGCCCTATAATGCCAACCTTTGTTGTTGTTTTTTCCAATTTAACTGTAGCAGGGACGTAGTGTTATGCTATATTATGCATCTCTCCTCAAATCTTCAATTTTACACTTAGGAGAAAAAAATAGCAAAAGTGTATATGCTATCATAAGTTTAAAAACAATTCCCAAATGAAAAAAAAAACTCACAAAAGTGATTTTTGCACAGACAACATATTATTTTTCTCTTTTACTTCCCCTGTTGGGACTAACTTTATAGCTAATGATTTTTTCTAGTTGACATCATTAGGGGCCTACTTTAAGATTCCCATGCTTTTTCCCTACTTTAGAAGTACCATTATTAACCTAAAGAAGAAGCTGGTCTCAATCAGCTGGTGTCAGTCAAGTGGTTGTGACAGGGGTGAGGGGGAGTGGTGACTAGTACTTGAGAAGCTTACCATGAAAGCAATTCATGCATGAAACACTTTTCCCTTCAACCCGAGCTGAAGAAATTTACTTATCTTGACTAAAAATTTGTAAGAAAATATACTAAACTAAGTTAAAAATTCAATCGAAATATATACGGTACTAAAATCAAATATAAATAATACTATTGTTTTACTAAAGTAGGTTTTCTGTGAAATATTTAACCTCTCAAAAAATCAATATAAAAACAAATGAGTTAAAAAATACAGTTAATATTTTTTTTAGTGCCAGTATTTGTATAGTTAATTTGGAATTATAGAAAGTTTTCCTGTTTGTACACTAGAGCAATACGTACAAATTATTGTTAACTACCGGTACTTTTAGGTTTAACTCTGACAACATTGTTTTGTGTAATGTGCTCGTTCAAATAACTTTAAAATAGTTTAGTTTCAATCCAGTTTAAATGGAAGGAGAAGAACTTATATATTTCTTGTTGAGAGTGGTATTATAAAATCTTTCGTGTTGTATGTATTATATCTGCCAAACCACCAAGGAGATATAACATCACCCTCCCCTTCTTAACAATGTTAGTGCACCTCTGAAGTGTATATTTCTGTTTTAGGGATACACAAAGCCACGTGAGTACATTGTGACAGAGTGGCCTTTGAAGAATACGTGTGGCGAGTTCTGGTCCTTGGTGTACGACTATGAATGTTCCGCTGTCGTCGTGTTGTGTGTGCCTCCACTGAACTCGGTGAGAAATATTATTAGTTCAATTTGGTGCTCCATGGCTCGGAGAACACCTGCTGACTTGAGAAACTCTATTTAAAACTAGGTAGCTCCATAGCTCAGAGAACACCTGTTGAGTTGAGAACTTAACATTTACACTTGTTCACTATAACTCTTTAAGTCTTAGATGAATGTTAGTGTAATTTCTAAAGGTGGGTCGAATTATCACCTCTTTAAAAATGTAGAATAGTATTTAAAGTCAAATTTAAAAAAAGTTGTTTAAGATGGGATGGAAGGGGAAGCAAGTAAAACAGAGTGTTTTTGCAGTTTTTATGGCAAAACATTTTATAAAGTAAAATATTGCTCCTGTATAAACATAGTTTGATTTTCTTCACATACCGACCTCAACATTTCTTGATTCTTTCTCAAGGCTTTCCTGGAATTTATGAAAGCTTTTTTTGTTGATTTAAGAAGTTTCTCATCTAATGCTGTTATATTCAGGAACTGTTGATATCACCGCGCGAAGAAAATTAAACTCTATGTTATTATTGGAACGATATTTTATTTATATTAACTAACAAAATGTTTTGCCATAAAGACTGCAATAGCATTGGCCTTTTCTTATGTCCCCTTTAATCCCACCTTAAGGCTTGGTGTCAATGACAAATTTATTTTTTGGGGTCAAATCTATGATGTCACAAACAACAAATAAATTACTTTTTATGAAAATTTATTATATTAATTAAATGCTATCCTTTCTTGTGATTTAGTTCGTTTGTTTTTTTAGCATCACATTTTTACTTGCCATTCGGTTTATACACTGTGTTTTAGTTACCCTCCCTACCACACAAGTCAATATCATTCCTTTTACCAATTGATTAAAACTGTTATTTGAAGTCAAGGTCTTCATAATTGTATTCAAGATACTTTTTTAAGATCTATACGAATCTTGAATCTCTCAAATGCCAAATGATATGAGGAGTTCAAGTGTCCCATTTCTAGTTTCTTTACTGCGGTTGAGTATGAGTCAACTATATAAAGTACAAATTGTTCATCCAAAGCTGAGATATATATATTAGTTTAAGGTTAAGTTAAATGGAACACGTTAACCAAGGAGAGTTTCCTAAAGATGCATGACATCCTCTGTCACTATTGAGTAGAGGTGTGCGAAACTTCGACTTGGCTTCGAAATAAACATCAGCTTCGACTTCCCTTCCAAACAAATTTCGGCATCAAGGCTTCACCAGTAAAAATATTGACAGCTAAAATACTATATTTATGTTCAATAATAGCTATTTTGAGCTGTCTTGTACATTACAAATTAATATTAATGTGGAAAAAATTCTGAATTAATTGAATTGCATGTTGCGATAATAACTTGATTAATCAGAATGAAACAAAATATCATAAAAAATTATACCATAAGACATACTCCAAGTAATTTTAGTGCATAAGGTAATATATATAACAACAATATATTTTTTTAAGCATAAAACAACTAAAAGAACATTCAAAATTCAGTTTGGCTTCGAGAATATTTCATGTATTTGACTCGAGTTTGCCTCAAATTGAAAAAGTAGACTTCGCACACTCCTACTATTGAGTATCTGATCTGCACTTGTTAGACATGGACATTTAAAACATCATGGCCAATCATTACATGCTAATGTTTACACATACACAATATATTGATTATACTAGTGTAGTAAACATGAGAAAGGTAGAATTTTGAGGAAATATACACATATTTGCATGGAGGTAAAGTGGGTTTAAGAAATATCACCTTCATTGCATCTGGGCAAGAATCCAAAACCTCAACTTCCTGTTATCAGCAATCCAGACAACACAAACCACATAAGTTACTTTGAAGTAGGTAAAAAAAAAATTAACCCAAGCACTGATAGTATATTTATTTTAAATCATTATTAAACTTAAGTCAGTTTACATCAAAGATAAATGGAATGTTAATAATAAGTGTTCAAAATGTTTTGTTTTATTTGTCCTTAGCAAAACCATCCTTCCTTTTGGCCTGAGGGAAGACACTCAAAGAAGTATGGGCCAGTTTTTACTATTGACCACATCTCACACAATCATTACAGCAACATCAAGACTTGGGTTTTTAGAATCAACAAGAAGGTAGAATGTTTGCTGAGCAAACTTATCATTTGCTTGTGATTGAGCATGTATTATTAATTGGTACAACTATTTCATGAGACTTATGATCATAAACATATTATCATTTTGTCTCTTAGATGTTATCCTGAATGTATTTTGCTTATACTTCATAAAAAATGGGAAAGTCCTAACATACAAATACCGAAATTGTTTCCCAGAGTTTCAATTAAACTCTAAGATGAAATAGGGTGGAGGGAAATTTAAAAAACTAATTAATATTTTATTTATTTATCTATATTGTATAGTCTGACCTCCATATACTGAAGTGGATTGTTTTATTAAAAAAATTCGAGACATAGAAACTTTGGTGTATAGAAATTATCTTTTTAATATATGATATTGTGTAATCTGTTGTATTTAAAAATATCTCCTAATTAGTGCATTAATTAATAAAGTGTTTGACACTGTGCTTGAGGGAAGACTAAATTTAACCACAATTTTTTTTTTCGCATTCCACTGTCCACATTTATCAACAACTCAATCTTTTCCACAAAACTGAGAGATTTTCTTTTTGACATCTTGAACAAGCACTGTCAATTATAGATACTGAAACAAAGTGAACCTGACTTATGTAGGAGAAAGGCTACTTGAGGATAGGGGTGAGAGGAGTGTGGAGACAATACCACCCTGCTAAGCGACTCGACAGCGTCACAACGACCTTGACCAAACATTTCCTTCTTTCTCTTACAACATCTCCATTTTATTTTTTATCACTTGTTTTTCTTAACCATCATCATTACTGGGGGGGAAATCTCAACTCTTCTTAAAAAAAAAATCGATATAAATAATTTTTTTCTATATAGAAAGAGTTTTTCTATGTAATGTCACAAGGATTCACCAAAACTTTGATACATAGAGCATTTTGATATATGGAAGTTCGATATCATGGAGGTCCCACTGTATTTGAATGTATACTCTACAATTCTTAGTTGTGAAGGAGGGGAGGAGCATATTTGTGCTTGCTTCAGGAGACAAAGAGCCTATTAGCTAGATCCGACTCAAAGGTTAAGAGACAGACACATTATATAACAGTTATTATAATTGCTAATTTTACAGTTCAATTCTAAAAGGAAGGGCCTTTTATGCTGGCATCATGATCCACTTACGTTAACTTAACGTTAACTTAATGTAAAGGATCTCCTCTTGTATTTAAATGGAAGTGATCACAATGCAGTTAACTTAACATAAGAGATGTCCTGGGAGGTATTTTACTTTAAGTGAACGTTAATTAAAGGGTATCATGTGATCTAGCCAGCCAATCATTATGCGAGTGATGTCAACAAGGCTATTTAGTAGTTAATTTGTTGGTTTTAAGACCAAGGTCTACTATTTAGCCTATGTTCTAGTGATCAGACATTGAAACAAAGTAATTAAACTAAAATAGGAAAACTAAATTTATCAAAAACGTTTAGTAATAGATATTTATTATATCAATTGAAAACTGTATACATTCACAGATCATCAATGTACAAATATTACAAATTACAGATCATTCTCGAGAATGCAGATGTTTGGCTAGAGCTATGTTAAGTTACGTGAATCTTGATCACACATCTGTTTTCTTAATTTAAGTTAACTTTAAGGGATCGTTACTCTAAGTTAAGGTTAAATTGATCGTGATCTCAGCGTTATAAAATACAGAAATTCTTTTTGTGGTCAACATGACTAACACTTTACTATCTGACCAGTATTATTTTCTAGGTATTGATAATATTTATCAAAAGTGACCGTTGCAGATCACATGATTTGATGCATGGATACTTCAAGAATGCTTCCAGATGCATGCAGCTTGGTTTTTAATGACTAATTACTTCCCAAAGAGTGCTTCCAAAACATTATGTTTCAAGCAGATTTTCACAAATTGTTTATATTATTTTGCTGTGCCAAATTATATATCCAAGTTTCTATTTTTACCCATTTTACTGGTTGTACAGGTTCTATGCAAATTAAAATCATTCAAGAATTCAGAATGGGTAATTGAAATTTAAGGAAACATGGCACCATTCACTTGAAATAATGGTAGTAAAACAACCATGAAAATACTTGCTTCGGTGGCCGCATGGTCTAAGGCGTCACTATCGCAATATACTATACTGCCCATGATGGGGAGATTGGGGTTCAAATCTCAGTCAAGTGTACTGAGAAGTTTTTTTTCCAAAATAGTTTTTCACTCTTCCTCCATGCAAATGCAGGTACTCTTCCTCTAAATTCAACCATCCTCATTCCTAACAAAAACCGAGCAATTGTCAACACTAGTTTCAAAAGTCAAAGAATTCACAATTCACTTTGATTGCAATTAAGTTTGTTTTGGAAATAATGATGACTAATTATAATTTATTTTGGAAGCACTGGTTCTGGGATTGCTAGTTAAATGTTCTTGCTTCAAACACTTAAAAAAACAAGATGAATTTTTTAATTGCATGGTTTGTGTATAGGACAGTAAGCAAATTCACAGACGCTCCATTTACGTGTCAGGGGATGATCATCGCAAGGTGAGTCAACAACTTTTCTTTCTAAAGTATCTCCTACTCTGTTTTACAACTTTAGAACATGTGAAGAGAAACGTCATAGGGATTTTGTTCCTTTACAGATCGAGTGGTTGCTCTTGGAATAGCTTATTTACCTATTTTTCTTCAAGTTGATTAATTGTTTAACATGAAGTCCATATACTAGCATTTTTCTACTTTACGAAATAAAACTAAATTGAATCTTTTTACAAAATTGATTAGGTAGGTCTACTGGACCTTTTAAATGTGAATTATGGCCAATCTTAATTTAATTTGATTTAACGAAAACATACCAACAACAAAAACGGTTCCCTCAGCCTAGTCAGTGTATTACCCTCAACTATAGAATATTGGTACAAGATGTGTTTAAACCATATATTATAATGGCCGTAAAGTAACCAAATAAAGAAGCGGGAAAAAAGAAACAATGCCTAAGAAAGTTAAATGATTTTTTTGACCTTCTGTATTGGATTTGTTAGGTATTTAAAAATTTCGCTTAAGTTCTATTTATTGCACTTTATCAAAATAAATGTTGATTGGTTACCACTTTTAACCAAAAACTAATATTTTATTTAGCAAAATTCAATAATTTTATCAAACAGTGTCTAGTTATTAAGAGCTTGAAAGTTCATTGCCGCACTTATAAAAGTATGCCACCTATCCTTATCTTGAGCTAGTTATATCCAATCCATTCTAATGTTATCCATCTAGGACTTCCCAATGATCACTTTCCATTGGGTTTGCCAGTCCCCCTGAACACGATTCTAGAATCTTCCATTCACTATTCATGTACTTCCTATCAATATTTTCTAGACTTGATTATCTTAACAATTTCTTGTGATGATTACAGGGTATGTAACTCATCATTAGGTGACCTCTACTCCTTATTATCTTCATCCTTTTTTCGGCTAAATATTTTCCTAAGTACTAGAGTATACTAAATTTCTTCCCATTATCTAAAGTAAGAATTGTGAGAAACAAGGATAGTAGATGTTAAATATTTACAAGTTGCGGTTATTACAATGGGTTTTTTAATAAAAAATACTGTCAAGAAATATACTGCTAATGTAAAATTTAAAAACATATTACATGTTATATATCACTTTTATTGTTCTTCATTTTTTAGCACCGCATCCTGCTACCTGCTCAGGATATGTACTAATTACACAAATGAACTAGGGATCAGGAAGGTTGAATTCAGAGGAAGATTACCCATATTTGTGTGGAAGGAGAGTGGAAAATCATTTTAGAAAAACAAATCTCAATACACCTGAGCAGGATTTTAATCCCAATCTCCCTATTTTTGGCAGTCACACAAGAGTGGTTACATACACCAATTAAATGACTTTAAATTTCTATGTTCACATATTGTTTCCCCACAGAAACTACCGTATTTTTCTGCTTAGTCCAAACAATCTTTGGTTCCTTTTAGTTCATATCAGAGGTTTTAATGAACCTGTTGTTAATACATGTTTTGTTAAAATTTTAATTTTTAAAACATGGACTTATATTGGAGCTATCCCGAAAGGCAGTTCATTGTTATACCTGTGTATACAATTTTGTGATTAAAGGTCTTATTTACATTATTATTAATGTTATGACCAATACACGATCACATACAGCACACTTGTAATATGCTAACCATTATAATAACATTAAATTGTAACATTTCAACTCTTATTTGTTAAAATACAAGTATTTCAAAATTTTATAATACATTTTTCATAACTAGTGTGAGTGTGACTTTATTTTAATAAAATAAAACTCGATTAAATGTTGACTTTTCAATGATCCTACATCGATGGTTTCATGGTATAACTTGTTTGATCCCAAGTACCACACTAAAAATGGAAAATACCGAGGAAGCTACATCTCAAAAAATACAATATTGTCACTTTCCTAAGTAAAATTAAATCAATTTAAAAATCCCTACCATAATAAAAAATGATTAAGAATATATCAGATTTTAAGACCTCTCTATTTTCCCCCAATAGTTTGAAACTTGTTTTGCACCATGGGTGTAAGTGTAGACATTAAATCTTGTGTTGAAGTCACCTTCATATTTTATTATAGAATACTGTGGGTCTGTAAGTCGTGATCTCCCGGGCGTTTGTTTCTTCTCATTAGAGAAAACAACTACTATGCCAAAAACTGCACATATTTGGTGAGCTAATTTAACAAATTTTTAGAATAAATCTCGAGCAAATAAAGTGTATACATTTGGTGCAACCAACTTTATTTGTTAGATTTCCCCAAATAATCAATAACCAAACTCCAAATGTGATGATCATTAATGGTGCATTACTACAACGATTATAATAAGATGAATAGGACTGAATCATATTTTGGTCCATCATAAAATCCACAGGCCGCATGGTATCACGAAACAGTCCACAATGTTTGTTTGCCTGGTCTAACACATCACTATTATGTTAGACAAGATTTCCGGTGACGGGGAGATACCTAAGGGTTTGAATCTGTCAAATGCACTGAGGCTGGGTTTTTTTTTTTTCCTAAATGCTTTCTTACTCTCTCTTCATGCAGGTGCTGGTAAATTTCTTTAAAATTCTACCTATATCATCTCTACAGCATTAGCATTAATAAATGTATTTAACCTGTACAAGTACTAAGACACTGGGAGGGGAGGGGGGTAGAACTCCTCAATGAAAGGTAAGATTTGAGTATTGAGTCACTTGCTACACATTCACTGCATGACAAGTGTTTTCCTCTTGTATCGTTCAACTCGCGAGAAAGCAGGGGTTGATTTGTTTTGCAGATAGTCTCGCTGACAGAGCTGATGGCGGGAGTTAAGGCCCCTCCACGGACAGTGCAACTGTTTCAGTTGGGCTGCTGGCCCATGGGTCACAAGGTCCCCACTTCAACAAATTCATTAGTTGAGCTTATGAACATGGTGGAGAGATGGCGCCAGCGTACTGACTATGGACCTGTAACAGTGGTATCACCGTAAGTTCTAACATATGTTTAAATAATTCATTGTTTAATTCAGGGAAGGGCTCAATTTTGTCCTACTTTTGAGGAAAAACACCTACTTTTCCTACTTTTTGACCTCGAGAAGAAAGAAACCATTTGGTTTGTAGATGTTGAAGTGTGGATCTCCCTTTTTGCAGGTAAGTTAGCAAAACAAAATTTTACATCATAATGTTTCACACAGTTTGAATAAATTCGAATTTTATGTCCGAAAGATTGTACAGTGGTTTTGAAATTCAATGGTTATAAAATTGATTTTGGAGGTAGTGTTATAATGAACTATTTCCAACTATAATAGGCTAAATTAAAAGACTTGTTAAAGCTATCCTTGTGTTACCCCATGCAAATACTGATGTTGAGCGAGGATTCTCACAAACATCAAACTATCTTACTGAGACATCCATCAGAGGCATGCAGTCTACCAAATATGGTCTTAAACATCACAACTATCAGTGCAACACAGTATCATTCACGAAGAATTTCATCAAGAAAGGACGTGAGTCCTATGAGTTGTACTTGGCTAAACTCGAAGAAAAGAAGAAACGAGAGCAAAAAGATAAAGATAATATAAAAAGCAAAAGTGAAGCGTTTCAAGCAAATAGGAAAGGTTTGGAAAATAAATTGCAGGAAGCTAAAGAGGCAATACAAAAAGAGAACCTGTTAGAAAAGTAAGATTCAGAAGCTAAAGAAGTTCAATCTTACAAATGATTAGTGGTAAAAGCGAATGAAAGGATTAATAATGCAATGAAAATCAATGATCGGAAAGGTTTGCAAATAGCTCAAACTACGTTAGAAGCTCCAGGCAAAAAAATGGAAGAAAGTGACTCTGCTTTTGAGAAAATAAAAAACAAACAAAAGCAAATTCAAAAGAGGAAGACAACAATGTTGGACCACTTTTGTGCAAGTCGATATGAATCAAAGAAACCCAAAAACAACTGAAAGAGTGAGTAATTTATTTTTTTGGCATATAACTTAACTCGAATGATTAAAAAAATTTTTTTTTTAAATTCTGATGTTTCACAGATTATTTTAAAAATGCATTTTATTTTAACCTATGCCATCTTTTATGATAATGAACATAATTATTGTAATAATTACCTTTATTATTACTATTTTGTTACACTAACATTCTTTCCAAATTTGGATTTGTAATGAAACTCGAACTAAAATAAATTCTGTACTAAAGAGAAAATAAATTAAAGGGGAGGGGAGGGGGATAAAAAGAGAATTTCCAGGGATTGATGATAGTTGAGCATTCCTCTTTTCTCCTTTTTCTTTTATAAAATACTTTTTCCTATTTTTGCTACAGGCCCAATAACATAAAACATTGTTCTTAATTATTTATTTTATTTTGACACTATGAGGTGAATATAGGGTTTTTAACATGTCCTACTTTTTCATCAAAATGGCAGTCCTACTTTTCCTACTTTTTGACACACAAATTAGGCTATGAGGCCTGCCAGGGCCATGGAGTCGATATGTCAAGCCTTTGACTCCAACCTTGACTTCGACTCCTCTATGTTTCTATTGTCAGACTCCTTCATAAATGGCTAATGTATATTAATTAGTAATAATAAAATGATATAGGGCCTAATGGCTATGAAATATATAGTAAGGCAGTGTATAAACACACTACAGTAATGTAAAGTAGGTAAGTAATAGTGAAGGGAGCCTCCATTAAATATTTCTGAAAATTCAAAACAATGTGTAACTGTGGAAGTTTGAAGATATAGGAAGTGTGTTTGTTTCTATCTAGGCGTAATCTACCTATCCTTTCAGGTTAATTAGTAATAACAAATATACTGTGTAGAATGCTCCAACACACACTATTTCATGAGACGCTTCTTTGGTGTTGTGAATTTATATTTGAATAAATTTGTCACTCCAAATTACAAATATTAATTCTAAAAAAATTAAAAAATAATAGTTATAATTATATATATATATATATATATATATATATATATATATATATAAAACATAAGCCAATATTGTTAAAATATAATAAAATATAAGGTTTTACTTTGAAGCCGTACTCGGTACATTTTACCGACTCCCCCTAAACTGCTTCTGACTCTGACTCCACAGGCCTTGTTTAGTAATTGAGGTACAGAGATGACTCAAAGTGAAATGTTTGTGTTACAGAGATGGTCGAGGCCGTTGTGGTGTCTACTGTGCAGCTAATGCTTGCATAGAGCAGGTCATCCAACACGGGGAAGTGGATGTGTTCCAAGCTGTGAAAACTGTACGTCGCCATCGTCCACAGCTTGTTGAGAACATGGTAACTTACTAAGTGCTACAGAAGAATATTATACATCGAATAGATTTAGTTGGGCTGAAATATTACCTTAGTTGAAAGAAAGCAACCAAACTTGGGATGTCTGCCATTATTGTCTAAGTTTTCAATGTTGTATGACCAAATTTGGTTTACGTATTTGCTCTCTTCATTGATAAATAAGCTCAAGCCTTGTCTAGGGGTGTGGTGTAACTTATGATCGGTTAAGAAGAGTTGGATGTACCTGTGAATTGTTCTCATTACTCAGTAGAACACTCATTGGTCAGATATCAATGAACATACATTTCCATGTGAGTTAACTAGAGCAGAATCTACACCTGATTGGTCAATTGAAGATCAAGTACCTGAGAATATATTGCATATATAGTTTTAACAAGCTCTGCCTACCTTGTCAATTTGTGAATGGTCTTGTAGGTAGTTAAGAGCATTATGACATTTAGCTTCAGTCAACAACCTATCTACTTTGAAAGACTGGTTCAAATCCTGGTTGAGTTTATATCAGAATTTAGCAAGTGATAGCTCAGAGTTTACTATGAGCGTATATAGTGAGTGTAGCAATGAAGGACTATAGAAGTTGACTTGGAGGGTCACAATAGTATTTGTCATTATAATAGCATTCTCATAGTATTTAAATATAATTTATTATATATTTGAATTAATATTAAATGATAAATTGATTGTAAGAAATGAGCACAATGTGAAATATTTCATAGTTAAGCCTTAAACGCTCAACTGGCTGATCCGTCGGCCAATTAAGTAACTGCTAGGAAATCTCTCAGTCAATCCATAGGCCCTAGAAAAATTTGATCTTTTAATGTCACATACGATTACTAGATGGCACCACAACACTTTGGTCTGACTATTAATCTTTTCTTTTTTCTTTTCTTCATTAGATGACACCAAAAATTATACTATATCTTTTTTTTAGCAAATTAAAAATGTTGATCCCACATGTAGCAAGTTGTTACCTTAGTAATATTGAAATTACTCACCATGAAGCACAAACGAAGGACAGTGTCCTGGTGTGCCACAATGGTGCTGGATAGTCCAAGAGCCCAGTCGTTTCAGAGAAAGCAGCACTCATTACCCTTAGTTTTCTCTGCTCTCATATGAGAAGATTATAGGGAAATGTCGACAATAATTTAAAATGTAATGACAGGTTTTCACTCAAAAATGTGTCTAGTGTATGTAGTGATCATACAATATCATGATTGTAAGTCTCATAGTTGTGAAATATTGGAAGAGAAAAGAATTGAAAGGCAAACTAAAAGATAAAAAAATGTTAACAATGGTTACTTGTTAAAAACATTTGGGGGGGTGAGTCCCCCTCACCCTTTACTGTGGGCGCCCATGGGTAATTGTATTATATTGGGAGGAAGGTATAAATAAGAAAGGGGGATCGAAAACATGTAAAAGGAACAAACACAATATGGCCTTTACAATGAAAAGAACACAGTTTACATTTTATATTGCTGCCACTAGACATTATATAGTAGTTAAACTAAAGTATTCATAAACTTTTTAGCATATTTAATGGTTTTAATTTAAGATTATTAAAACACAAATTTTTCAAAAATGCTAACACCATTGTCTATATATTTACACTTTACTATAGATAAACAATAAAAACATGTTCATAAACAAAATAGAAGTAAAAGTAAATCATTATCACACATAAAAAGTAGATTATCAATAAAGGAATGTTTGAAATTCACCCTATCATTCTTGATCATAAAGACAATGCTCACCAAGCCAACCATTCATTGCTGCCACATATTAATAAAGTCAAATCACTTATACAAAAGAAAATTACAATTCCTAAAAAAAAAAATTCTTGTGCATATAATGTGAACGTAATAAATTAAAATAAAGAATGGTAGGCCTACACCTACCTGACTTGGAGACTAGAGCATAAATATTTGTACATTCATTCAAAACAAACTATTTGTTTAACAATGAGATGGCCCAATGACTCTTTGGGATACAAAGGGAAAAAGAGCAGGAACTTATGACCCATAATTTATAAATAGGTCCTTATTAATTAAAATTATCAAGTGTATGTACAAGACAATTTAAATATCAATTTCCATAATGGGTGTGTGTGTGTGTTAGTAAACAATCTGTTAAAATATGGTTATTTTTATCTAATGATAATATATTAAATATGCATGGAAAACATTAGAGGGATGAGGTTTAAAATTGTCCTGGCTCCCCAAAGAATAAAAACAGAGTTTTTACTACAACTCCCCCCCTCCTCCCTCCCCACCAGATACTCCATATAATTCTACCATCTGCATTTTTGTTCATAAAAACATACCTAATCACGCTGTTTCCTCTTCAGGTAGGCAAGAAACTGTGAATATCGCTCAAAAAACTACACCATACCTAATACATTTCCACTTTCTCCACACTTTCCTATCCCTTCGCTTCAACAACATCCATACACATTTGTGTACAACATTTAGCCATGCCTTACATGACCTACCCCTTTATTTTGATCTACACACTCTACCTTCATATATTTGCTTCGTCCCTCGATTCAAACTCATCCTCTCAACATTCTAAAACCAATGTAAGGCGCTTCTTTCACAGTGACCTCTCGGATTCCCTTTCAAACTGCACTCCTTCAATACCGATTCATTACTGACTCTGTCCATACGAGTTTTTCCACATACATTTCTTAGATATCTAATTCCAACCACATTCACCTTGCTCTTGTGTTTCTGCTGACAAACCCACATTTCACATCCATTTAACAATTTTGGCGTTAAAACACTTTTATATACAGTACTGCCATCAATACCACTTCATTCTTTGCAATAGTCCACATAACATCCAACTACTCTCTGAGATGCATTCACTCATCTGTCGATTTCAAAATCCATCATTCCATTTTTACAAAACATTCTGTCCAGATTCACAAAATAATTCACTTGTTCTAACAATTTTCCATTTATACTAAGCTTACAATCACTTCCTAATACGTCCTAATCAAAAACTATCACCCAAGTTTTGGAGACATTTATACGAAGATCCATTCTACCTGTCGCCGCATTCAAATGATTTAATGCAGTTTGCAAGTCAATTTGACTTTCAGCCATTAATATGGCATCATCTGCATATAACAGCACACTCACATTACCTATTCATACACCAACCATGTACTCACAAGCATCCCTCGTACACTTATCCATGAATGCATAACACAACCTTGTTTAACACCCTGATCAATGTCAAATCATTCAATCAATGCTCCATCCATCCTAACACACCCTTTACTTCCATCATATACCACCATAATTGTCCTGAAGTGTCAATGCACCGTCTTACCTTCTAAAGGCAATGAATGACATGGGCAATGGTACACTGACCGGCAAGGCAATCTATATAGTTGGGATACTGGTTTGTAATAACAGTGCACACGTGTTCAGGTTAAGAGTGAGCAATGGTTGTACTTGTGGTATATTGGCTAAACAGGGCCAACACTGATTGGTACAACATCCTTACCGTAAACAGTTAATACTGTCATGGGTGCAGGTACGATTGAGGATAGCAGCCTGGTCTACTCCAGACTAATTACTAAAAGAAACTGTACAATCTTAGCCTGCGATGACCAAAGCTATTATGGGCAGATGAGGTTGAAACTGAAGGGCCCATATGCTGACAAGCTGGCAAGAATTTTTTTTTCCAACCAAAAACTTAATTAAAAAGATATTTGTATCTGAAAGAACCAGATACGTTTTACAAAAGTACGGTATATTTAAGAGAGTTGATTAAAACATAACCGTTTTATGTCATCATTTAACTTAATTAAAATAGACCAGCAGGGCTATTATGACCGGGAACTAGTTGACGACGTCCCGTTGGGACAATCTCGTGAGCTTATTTACGAGACTGTCTACCCCCTCGTTAACTTTCCGACTTTAATGGCGTTCATTAATTATTTTTGATTTTTATATATTTGATTGTTTATTTAAGTGTTTATACTATCCAATTGATTAGTTAAGGGTTTATTTTAATGTGTTTTAGAGTTTAGTAATTTTCAAGTGGGATTTTTATTTGTATTTGCATCATAGATGTTCAAAACAATTGATTCAAAGTGTTATGTTAAGGCTTAACAATAATTTAAATAACGTGTGAAGTTTTAAATTGTTTCTTGTGGTCGATATATATTTTATATATTCCGTAGTTTCTCATCTTAATAAATACCATATGTCATAAATTAAGCCCAAGACCAAATGTTATTTGCCACAATGTCTCCAGTGCCTTGCAAACCAAAAAGCAACATCAAATTAACATAGGTTTTTTTTATGTATGTGAGTAAAAATTAAATGTTTATCAATGTTTTAGTTGCTATCGTATTATGTGTATTTTTACAGGTTTTTTGATATGATGTTGAAACACTGAATTTCATCTTATAAATAAACGTGGGTAGCTTAGTATAGGTAATTATTTTATTGTGGAGTAGGCCTATCTACTAGTTTCATCTTAATTTGAATTTTTCCTATAGATTTAGCTCGCATACTAGTCACTCTATACAATTGTAAAAATGTTTATAGATCAAACCATTTTCAAACATTTGATTAAGAAATGTTTATTTATACCAACTTAAAAACCATTTTAGGCCTAACTTACTAATGGTGATTGTACATTTTCTAGTTCAATCAACATAAAGCCATTACAATAAAAGTACAATAATATGCCCCATACAGTTTATTTTATTAAACGAAAACAAAACTACAATATAAACATTTCACTTGTCCTTCCTCGTCTGCGGTAGTTCAATATCATCTGAAACAAAACTGCATGATAAAAACAAACATCCTTAGATACATGGCATTTTAATATAATAGGGTAGGCATGAATAAGATATTAAAGAGTAAATGCACCTGCATTAGTATGGAAAGAGGGTGGAAAAATACTCTATAGGCTTGTGTAGGATTAAAACCTCTATTCATAAATTGCAACAAAATACAATCAATTTTTGAAAATAACAAACATAGCCTTAAGTATTAATATTCACACTTAGATAGTGGTGATCCAAGCCAACTGAATATTGGGAGTGCCTAAAATTGGAGGGTTTCTACACTAGAGCTAATAAGAATGTAGACGGCATTTTTCATAATATCTATAAATGTTTATGTGTGTTTAAGTATTAAATATTCTTTTATGCACCGAGCTTTATTACCTCTCAAAGATCTTGAGATATCTACATTGGTGACATTAGGATGAGGGAAGTAAACATGAGAAGAAATGTGCCTACATTTGCATGAAAGGAGAATGGAAGTATCCTAACTACACTTGGTTATAATTTGAACCCTCTCTCTTTCACTGACCTGACAATGAAAAACCTGACAATGTTGATGCTTTAGCCCATGTACCCAATGATGTGGGCTAGGTATTTTTTTCATTTAACACACTTTTTTGTTATAAACTATAAAATAATAAATAATTTAAAACAATGATTCTACTCCCCAGCAAACGGCGAATCAAATGAAACTAAAATTATAATTATGGGTATTGACATTTTTTTACTTTTGCAACACTTAATCAGAAAAATGTAGCTATTGATTAATATATTGTTTTTTAACCTGTACGGTTTTGGGTTTATACAGATGATCCTTAACATCACCTCTATATTATTTCTTTGATTACTACTGTTGGAAATTGTTATTTATGTAGGCTTATACATGAAAGGTTAGGTCAATTTATTGGTAAATACTCCAATAATAAAGTATTAAAATAGGGATTAGTTTTTTTTATCATTATAAGTTAGCCCAAACTAACAAAACCCAACCTTTCAATCATAAAAAAAACATGACTTTGGTGTTTGGTTTAAGAGTTCTTATTCAATTGTTTAATTATAGGCCTAACAAATATTTTTAATAATTATAATTTTATTATAATTTGATTTTCCATATCCTTTTGAATAGAATGATGGTGTTAAATGATTTATTATTTTCTCTTTTATATAGAAAATAGAGTACTATATCTACCTGTTATTGCACACCATCCCTGAAAAAAGAACTACTGATTTGGCTCTTATGAGATTAGGTTAAACATCTTGAAATAAACAAAATAAATAATTGGACGTGACTTACATTATTTTACAGTAACAATAATCTTTGTTTCTTTTAGTAAATACTAAATGACATCTTTCTTACAGTTTTGTAGGTCTAAGCTCCACTAGCATTCGCTTACTAAAATAAAATTTATTGGTTTTGTGGCACTCTATTATTGGTAAAACATTTGATAAATTACCATTTATATGTAACTAATGTTAACTTAGAACCGGTATATATGAAAAATAAACTAGGACGATTATTCAATTTTAGCAACTTACTCAACATATTTGTATTTAATAGTAGGCCTAATGCAGCCCACTTTTGTCAATAATAAAAAGTGTAATACATTATAAGCTAACATAACTAGTCCTACAAGAACTCGTAGCTTGGTATACTTTTAAGTTAAAACATCTTAATATATATTAGCAGTCTTTAAAAGATAGTTTTTGTTTCAAAAACTAGTGCTTCATTAACAACATCACATTATAATACTATGCACAGTCAAATAGGATTAGTTTAAATTTGTTGAATATAATTATATTGGGTCTATTCACGTTTCTTTATTCCCGGGATTCACGGTGGCACACAATATATAATAATATAAACTTTTTCGTCGATAAAGACAAAACAAACGTATGGTAATGCACTTAATAAACATCGCATTCTGTTTGAAAGCCTACATATAGTTATAAATAATGATACTGAAAATTAAACCAAACTTGAAATTATACACAAGATTAGACCTACATAAAATATTAAAATACCCCAATAAATACCATTTTAATAGTAACTAAATTAAAGAAATAGTAATTAATAAAATGATGGATCAAGACTTTTGAATAATGTGATAACTAATATAAAAATAAATACTAACCATTCATAATAACTGTGTAGTCTGCTTTCTTCGAAAACGCAAATACGGCCAAAAGTTAACAAGAATCTATGAGCTCTGGGTAAAATATGTTGCCAACTTAAATAGTGTTGAAAACCAAATACTGTTGAATACTGGTTGCCATGGCAACCATGGTCATCCCGTCATGGAGCGATGTTCGGACAGAATCGCTGTTTCGCTAACTTTTCACGATAACACGTCATGAAGCGCAGTTGACGACACTCGAGCTGACAAATGTTTTCGAGCAGTCAGAATAACCCTGCTGGAACATAAATAATGATAAGAGTTCAATTTAATTGTAATTATTTGAGGAGTTTAATGTGTAATTTTTGAACCAAATGATTATATCAGCACACAACTTACAGATTAACTTAAATATAAAAGTGACATAACATCCAGTACACAGCCGTTAATTCATTACTGTGAAAGGGTAAACCCACATTTCACCAATTATAAATCTTTCGGCCAGGGCGGAGATCAAAATCAGGACTCTTGGCTCAGTAGATAGACATGCTACCGACTGAACTAAAATGTCAGACGATTTGAGTTAAAGATAACAGTAAGTCTAAGACTTTGTATGCTATTGGTTGATTTTAATTTGCTACATTTCTTTCATTAGACTAATAAATTCTATGTTTTGTTGTAGACGGAGTACAAGTATTGTTATGACCTGGTACTGCACTATGTCCTACACTATCTCAATAAGGACATGAAAGAGAAGAAGTGAGGAAGTGAGCAGGAGCAGCTCTGGTATATTGATTTTGGTCGCGGGTCCGCATTGCCTCAAACGCCCGAGGAGCCCCTGCTGCACTCCGACGAACTTGCCCAACAATTGGGGGCTCGTAAGCGGTTGACCTCAAGATGGAATTGTTGCTCGTGTGAGCTCCTATCACCTTGTTGTGAGAGGTCACATGCCGAAGAGCATCCTTTGCCCTCACCAACCATAGACAGGTCGCTGTCGGAGCTTGCCGTCATCAACACCCTTCCGGTGTACTCGGGTGAAGTTGTGGCCGCTAGGCGAAAGCAGCCTCACACGCGATGGAAAGAACATCCCCCACTCCAGAGATTGGCATTGCCGAGAGAAACTGTGAAAATAACAGTCGCTCCACCCGATAGCTTATCTTCCCCCCCAGCCATCTGCGAAATTGTAGATAGGACTTTGTATTCTGCAAACAACCAGAGCTCCAGTGTTGTAACAATAGATAACTCAAAGAATAAATTGAAGGACAAATTTTCTCAAGAACTTTCTAGCATTACAACTATACACAGCCGCGCTGATGACTTCGTAAATAACCAAATATGCTTGCCTTGTAATGAAATTGTAATTGAGACTGGTTCGAACAACAAAACAAACTTGCCTCATAGTAACCATTTTGTTAACAAAGAGCTTAATGCACCAGAAAATGATTTGTTAAAACTTAAAATTAGTGCCATAAGTGGGGATTTAGATGACAAACAGTTTCTTAAAGGTGTAAGTTTCCTCCCATTACTGAACAATTGTACAAATAGGGGTGAATCAATTAATGTAGTTGAAATGTCATTTTTTTCACACCCCAAAGAAGAAGCGATGGACATCACTTGCAAAGGAGATACAGTTGCAGATAACACCAATAAGTATGATGAGCATAGATATGTCAATGTAGAAAATAATATCACACGCAGTAAAAGTGAAAAGGTCAAAAGCTTTGAAAAAAGTAGTAATATTAAAGGTGGAATCATAGTATCTACATCTAGTGATTTAACATTTGCTCATAATATCTTGAGAGAGGGAAAAGAAATCGAAGCAGAAACTACCCGAAAACGAAGTAAAAGTTTGAAACGCGGTCTGAGTCACAGACGCAGATCGTCTCATGGTAAAGGCTTGGGTAGCAAATCGATTACACCAAGAAATGAAACAGACGAAAAGTTCCAAACACACATCCATCTCACCTGTGACAATCGTTCAAGTGGAAAAAATATATTCTTTGAAGAGAGATTTGCAAGACAGATGAGTTTAGCCAGCAACGACATTCCTCTGAATGAACTTCATAAGAAACTAATTGCAACATTTAGTGACTCTACATGTAGTGACTTTGTAACAGCGGGTAGTTACTCTCCCACCGATGAACACATTTCTCTGAGTAGAAGATCAACCTTGAGTGACATCTTCGCCACCGGAAGTGATGTTACAACAAGTGAGATGGATACCGTATTCAACGATTTACATAGTTTTGAAGATGATGACATTGGTAATGAAGTGTTGAATAGCGACCATTACCTAACAATGAGTAATACAATAGTATCTGGCGAAGGTAGTGAAATTGTTTTAGCCGAAATGGAACTGGATTGCAGTGAAATGGTTTTAGATGAGAATTATTCAGACGATGGAGACCTTGTTGACGTAGAATGCACCATGCTCTGTAAGGGGGGAAATGATGAAGACAACTTGGAAAATAATGCATTGAATAGTATAGAGTGCAAATATGCAAAATCTCTTGATGTTAGGACTGAAAGTATTACAAATGGCAATGAAACATCTACTAATAATCTATATTGTGCTGCAACACATGTAGATAGTGTTTCTGCTGTGAATAGTTTAGATGCTACTGACATTGCTGCTGGCAGCAACAGTTGCACCACTATCGATGATTCAGATAACTTCACAACTGAACATTCTTTCTATAATGTTAATGCCAAAAGTATCGTTATGTGCGAACAAGATTTAGATATTGCTGCAGGCGGCAATCATTTGGAGAGTAGCACAATTATTTGTACCAATAAAAATCTAGATAATTATGAATTTAATGCTATAGATAATCATTTTAATGCCAGTAAGGTCGACACAGCAAGTAATGTTTTGTGTAGCTGTGTACACGCAGCTTGTGATTCCATTCATGAAGTGATAGTTTTACCTCAAAATGATCGGACTAAGAAACGTGCTGTAGAAACTGGCAATAATCATGTCACTACCAATGATGTTATTTCTTCAGATACTAATGCTGCATCTCAATATAATGAACTCGTGCCAACTGCAGCAAACACTGATGTTGCCAGCAACAATTCATTTTATGAAGAAGATCTTGTTAGAGAATTGACTCGAAATAGTGAGAATAAGTGTTTTCTCTTATGAGACAAATTGTAGATCATCAAGTAAGGATTGTTACAAATGCAAAGGTTTACACTATCTGTGTTGTAAGTGCCTTTCTTTTGTCACTCTGCCAAATAAGTATTTTAAGCATATAATATAAAAAAATGAAGGTCCATGGATAAATCAAAGCTTTTTGAAAATTAATTATTAAAAAAGATTATAAAAATCTAAGATATTTACAAGTCCCTCAAAATGTTTGAGTTTTCTGGTTGTTCCAATTAATGTCGCAAGGGGGGATTAAATGCCAACAGTTTGTATGTTTTTGAGTTAAAGATTGCTAATCAATAGGATTAAAAACGTTCTCTATTTCACAACTTGAAATGGCCAATATTACCACTAATGATGTTTTTTAGAACTATCTTTTAACAAAATGAATTTTTAGGTTGATTTTAATTTTGATGTAGCTCAAACTATTGTATTACAGTTTTTTGTATTATATAAGTTACTATGTATAGCATTAGGTTATGTTTGAATGTATTTGTTATAGTTTTCCTGTCTGAATATTTGTTGTACCTACCCTGAAAATTAAAAACAATATAAAATTGATTTAAAAGGGCTATCATGTAGTTGACAGTGTGTCTGAATGTTTAAAAGCCACAAGTGACTTTAAATTTCTGAAAGAATGTACTAATGAAAAGTAAAAGAAATGTATTTTATGATTTGACCATTTTACATTGTACACTATTTTACACAATAACATAAATGTTTATAACTAAAAAAAATACACATACCCATTTTATTTTTCATAAAAAATACTTTTAATATGTATCACATCATTTTAAGGTGGTTTCTTAAGTACATGCTAATTTTTTAAAATCAAATAATACCTAAGTATTCAAAGCTACAAAATTTAAAGTTCATTCAGATTGGAAACGATTAAAAAAACAAATTTTGGTGTAAGTGGTATCATACAGGTACCTTTTATAGAGAACAATTTTGACTTATGTTGTTGTTTTTATTCACTAAACATTTAAAAAATAAAAGGGTATGGAGTGATCAGTTAAAAATTGTTTGCACTGTGCTACTGACTATTTATGTGAATATCTTGTGAATAGTATTTTTTAATTTGATTAAGTTAGAGCCAATATTTCCTAAATAATACATATTTACATATGCCATATTTTATATTTTAAAGCTGTCAATTAAATAATGATTTGGTTAGCAAATTAAGTCATATTTTTAGTTTAAGTGTTAGTGTGTGGTGTATATAAAGCATGAATTTTATTGGCATCACATAAAATTAATTGTATAATCAATATGTGGAATATAAGAAGCAATAGGCTAATATTTTTACAACTTTGTCGTACAGAACTACTTTTATACTTCACCGTGTATAATAATAAGGCCCAATGCCTTAAACAATATTTTAAAATGTTGAAAGTGAGGGAAATATTAAAAATTAAACTAACTAGTAGTAACGATAAATAATATGTGTATTTGTTTGGAACTTACTATATAGCTTCTACTAATGAATAGGCATACATTTGGACCCATGCTTTACGAAAGTTAACAAACAATTCTTCTAATTAAACATGATTTTGTAAATATAATGACTAACAATTTTTTTTTTTAAATTGAGCTTCAGGAATCATAACTATAACAAGTAGAGTTGGGTTGAATCCACTATCTTACTAACCCAAATCTCCAATTCACCTTGGAATCCCAAATCTCGAACCCGAATCTTGGAAAAAATTACTAACACATGAAGGAATATAAAACATATAGTATAATAATGGAAAATACAAATATAAACTAAAAAACATTCTTTCTTATAATCCATTCAGTATAACATTCATACATTCAGTTAAGTGTTAAATTACTCTTATGGGCCCTGGTTGTTAAGTTCAGTCTATAACTATAATTGGTTCTGAACCACCAATAAGCACTATTAGAGCTTTAAAACAAATTTCACCAAAAAGATTAGATTTAAAAAAAAAAAATTTAAGGATTTGAGTTTCAAATCTGAAATTTTCTCCAATCTCGAATATCCTTGAGGAATCGAGGGTCCATCCCTAATAAAAAGTATTAAGTATAAATAATGTGTCTTTAAATAAATATGATTGAATTATAGAAAATAAAGCACAGAAAACAACACTGTGATGGAACAGGATAACATGATTCTTTCTCAGGAATTTGGATGCAGTGATACCAAATTAGCAGTAATGTTTCTGGTGTACAAAAAGAAAATCTTTTGTGGTGTTCTATTGTCATTATGTGGATGGCTAGGTATTGTTAGTGTTGTAATTGGGCTTAAATCTGCTTCGGTGGCCACATGGTCTAAGGTTTCACACTCATGATAGACTCCTTATGACAGAGAGATCGAGGTTCATATCTGTTGGGTGTACTGGGGGTGGATTTTCCACAATCATTTTCCGCTCTTTCTCTAAACAAATGCGTGTACACTTCTTATATATTCAACCTTCCTAATCCCTAATTCATTATAATTAGTATATATGCATATAATCTGAATAGGTAGTAAGACGCAAGGCTAAAAAAAATGGGGTCTAACTCTGGGATAGTTAAAAAAAATTATTTAGGTTTGATGGTTTTCTAGATCAGAGTGGTATTAAAACTTTTATGTCCTCAGACCCCCAGATATGATTTACAGCTATCTGCAATTTTGTATAATTAGAATGTGTTTCATACCCATAATGGTACGGCTACCCTGGGTTGAATACCAGTGTTTTAGACTGTCTATGTGATCCATTGATGTGCCCGTTCCTATCTTAGCTGTGACATTTAATTGGGTCTAGTCAATGAATCTTAAAACTCTGTGAATATGTATCAGTTTTCAAAGAGGAGGTTATAAGCGCATTGGGGGTTGCTGCCGAAACTCTTATTGATGTTCAAATATGTATAAATTACTTATTGTCATTATTATTACTACTTAATTGACATACTTCGGTGGTCAACTGGTCTAATTGGCCATATATGTATTATGTAACACAATTTTATGCCTTCTTTGACAACCCACTCCTCCCTCCATATCATGTTCCATTACGCTTTGGCAACCCCACTACCCCTGCCTGCCAACTTGTATGGCCCTTAAGGCATCACATTTGCAATAGACCAGACTATCTATGACGGAGAGACCAAGGTTTGAATCTCGGTTGGGTGTAGTGAGGGTAGTTTTATTTAAATGGTTTTCCACTCTCCCTCTATTGACCTTCCTCACCCATAGCACATTAGGGTTATTAGTACATCTTATGTGTATAACTCAAACAGGTAGCGAGACACTTTGACAAAACATAAATACTATTAATATTATGAAAACAGTGTAAAAACATATTGATAGTACTGGATTAATAGTTGGACAACTTTTATATATATATATATATTTTTTTATGCCCAGGGGTTGTCTATAATATGTTAGCCTGTGATGTTGTTAACAGTTTTATGTGAGGAATGTTCAGTGTGTGTAAGATGAATGAGAGAATGCTACAACACTGGCAAGATCCAGACAGCAAGTGAGACCTTATATAGTGAGAGCATGGACAAATACTATCCAAAACAAGACCGCTTTGATTGAAAAACATTACATGTTATCAACAAGCAATCCGGCTCACATTCTAATACTCACATTTTTCCTCTTTATTTCATTTTTTCTTTCTTTCTTCTTTCATTAAATTAGCACTTATGTCCTTATTTTTTTATTAATTTCCATTATTATAAATACATCAATGGGTAACCAATTCCAGACTACCCCTGCGCTCAAACCAAAGATATATTTGTCCAACCTATCCATATATATATAATTCTGTGATTATTTTAATATTTAGCTAGAAACTACGGGACGATGGGAAATGTCTCATTTTACAGAATTCAAGCTCAGAACCTCAGTAAAATGAAAGTTTCCTTTAACTTTTATTCAATTTCTTAAAAAGCTCCTCTAGAATTTAGGTCAGGGTCATACCTATCTTTAGATCCAAGCCATAAAAAGTGATGTCACCCCCCTCCCCATTAATCACCACTACCCTACCCCCTTAACCTTAGCTTCATCCTTCACCCAGAGCTTGTGCAAGGAAGGACAAGGCGGACCAAATATTTCAAATTAAAAGCTTAAAATCAATTGTTGCACGATAATTTGTAGTAAATGCGTCAATGATCCACTAGTTAACTATAAATGCACATAAGTATTTAATATATATATATATATATATATATATATATATACACATACACACACCTTCGCACTACTCATTGGTTTAACTGTTCATACTTTCTTCACTTTTCCCATTGATACGCCACCAACCAAGAATTCCATAAAATCTTGTTATTCTTGTAACAATAGCTCTGTCACATTAAACCGTTTAAATGTTTTATTTTTACTCACCTAGCTATAAAATATTCAGCTAAGAAATATTGCTTCTGTAAATGGCCAACTTGTTGTAATGATTAGGCCAGTACTGGTTGCTAGCAGTAAGTAATGTATTGTTGAATATGTTTATCAACTTGAAAGTTTTACAAATGTTGTTGTTTAAGTTTTTACTTTATGCATGACACAGGTGATAGTGATTTTGCCCCCTGTGATTAATTAGAATAGGTGCAGGATTAAAGTGTGATATAGTGATTTACAGTGTCTTTGATAACAATTATTTTAATCCTACAAATAAGATACTGTAGATGGTTGAACTGATTCACATAATTTCGAATACCACATCAGTGTCTAGAAGATTAGTTACCCATCTGGTGTATTTAAATCCTCATTTCATGTGAATTGATCTTTCTAAATTTTGTCCTTCAAGTAAAATACTAGGATTGCCATATTCATAATAATGTGTATCAGTTCAAACGATTAATAGGAATGGAATGGAATATGAAGTATTTAACTTCGTGTGTGACATAATGGTGCATTGGTTTTGATACATTTTGGACAGAAATTATTGGGTTGACATGTATATTTTCCTTGTATTAAATTGAAACACGATATTGTTTTCCATTTCCAAACAAATGTTTGATTGTGACCTGGTTCTTTATAGTTCACTAAAAATTGTTCTTGAATGACAGGTGACCAATTGAATTATGCAGCCTTACTATTTTTATCGTTACTTAGGTGTGAACATTGTTTGTCAGATGTTTAAATATTCTAAGTATCACAACAGCAAAGCGGTATTAGTACGGGTCCAGATTATTGATACAAGGCAATACTATACACCAAGTTCCCCTCAAATTTGGTACTTAGCAAGTTTAAAGAGAGATAAGTAAAGTTTACTGGATGTATTATTTAGTATTTGAAAACTTTAATTGATGACTGGAGAATTGAAAAATGACACCTGGACACAGAATCGAACCCAGCAACTTTGGTTTGATTCCTATGTCCAGGTGTCATTTTCCAATTTTCAGAATATGATATCTAGATGGAGAAAAATCTCACTAAAAGCATATATAATAGCTTTGATTTTTTTATTCTTTAATTGATGATATTTAAATTTATATTTTAAAAATATAGTGGCATTGTGTTTGCTTTGAAGGGAGGTGGTGTTAAAAAGCAAGGGTTAAAATGAGATAGTAGTGCACTTTGAAATGAGTTTGACCTCGCTTTCATTCTTATATTTAAATAAATCAATATTAGTTTTATAGGTTTTTTAAGTGTTAATAAATATTTTACATAATTAAAAAGTGCTAGTATTATAACACACTAACCAAATTTTGTATTATTTGTAAAATGCTACCAAAACAATGGTACAATGATCAGTGATCATGATTGATGACTCCAGACTACTATCATACTCCAACTCATCTATTTATTTATATATATATATATATATTCGTCTATTTATATATATATATATATATATATAGACGAGTATATATGAAGAATGCACAAATTATTAAGACGCGGTAGGCATACCTGAAAGCCTTTTATTCAGGTGTTTTCTGTTAGTGGTTCCCTTTGATGTGTTATTTTAGGACTTGACTCTAAATCCACTACTGTTTAAAGCTTATGCCCTGGGTCAGTTTTTCATTCACGCCATTTATTTTCCACTAACAGCTGGCTAGGCCTTTCTTAGCTTCATATGCCTTATAATCTAGCTTAAAACTAAAACAAGCGCAAAATCCAGTCCCTGGCCATTTGATTATCACTGTGAAAGGGCAAACCCACATTTCATCAATGATACATTTTTTGGCCATGCTGTGAATTGAACCCAGGACCCCTAGTTCAGTTGAAAGACACACTACTGACTGAGCTAAGGTGTCAGATTATCTCAAGACTGCCATGTTTCAATTATTTTAAGATTCAAATTTTTGTGAAAACAACTTTACCTTCTGAAATTAACACTTTATAGTTTTAAAAAAAAACATTGTTAGGGACGTTCCACAAAAAACAATATTCACACCATTAAATAAAGAGTTTCACACATTTGTTATAATAAAACTTCAGTGGAAACACTAAAGGGATTGAAATAAAATCCATACAAATATTGCGGAAGACTAACAATATTGTTTCTAGACTGTATTAGAAATTTTAGAAAAAATAGCAATTTTTTAACAAAGCATAAATATAATATTAACTTTAAAATTAAATTAAAAATGGCAGGCACTTCGTTAAGGTTGAAGTGTTAAGAATGCGAGTTATGGCACATATTTCCAGTTTTTAAATCAAAACAATTTTTTTTATATGAAATCAAATATTTTTCCAATGAGTTAAATTTTCTTCACATGGTGACAATAGTTCTTGAATTATCTGTCAAGGTTGTCCCGGAATCTAATGAAACCTTTTCTATTCAATTAAAATGTTTCTCGCCTAAGGCTGCTATGCTCATGACAGATATTCAAGAACTTTTAATATCACAATGTGAATAAAATTAATCATTGTGTTTCTACTGGAGCAATATTTCATTTATTTTGGCAAAAAAAAATTGCTATAAAAAATGTCAAGACACTGGCCTTAACTCATATTCCCTAGTCCCACCTTAAAGAACAGACTTTAAAATATAAAAGCACTGCCTATAACAGGATTGGCATCCCTGTGGTACACAAGCCTGAAGTGGCCCATGGAATTCACTGCTCTCCAAAGCATTTTGCTTGAATAAGTACTAAAATATATATTTTTTTAAATCTATTAAAAACTTGTTATTGGTCCCTAATTTTCATAATCACAATGTCATTAACCAATTTTGTCTCATGTGAAATCCTTATCAACTGTTTCCAGTTTGTGGCTTAGTCATTTTAGTAAATTGCCTCCTTCTTCCTCCATTAATCACTTCCATTATTCTACTCTCAATTGCACACTTTCTGTTATTTGATCCATCTCTTTCTTGGTATTCATTAGGTTCCACTAGGAGAGTAGAGGATATTGTGGACATGATTGATGAGAGGAGAGTGGATGTCCTGGGTCTGAGTGAGACCAAGTGGAGAGGAGGTGGAATGAGGGAATTAAAGAAATGCTAAATCTTCAATTGCATGGGAAACGATGAATGGGGCGAATGACAGGATAATAAAGATGACAATAACTAATAAAAGAACAAAGTTGGAGGTGATACAAGGTTATTCACCACAAGTGGGGTGCCCATCAGAAGAAAAGGACAAGATTGAGGAAGATCTAGAAAGATCTAGAAAGGCATATGGGAAATGATTAGCAATTAGTAATGGGGGATCTTAACGCAAAAGTAGAGAAAGAGAGAATAGGATTTGAAGAGATGTTAGGGAAAGCAGGATGAGGAGAGATAAACGAGGAGCATAGAATGTAGTTGGAGTTATGTGCATGAAATAAAATGAAAGTGGCAAACAGCTGGAATAAGAAGGAAAGAGAAAGCCATAATATAACTAGGTATAGCTGGGATGGGGAGCAAATATTGGTGATAGACTACTTTCTCATGGATGAAGAAATGAAATGGCATACCATATATATAGGTAACACCAAGTGTGTCTTTAGATAGTTACTACAGGCTTTTAATGGCAGACATGAAGGAATGGGACAGTAGAAGAAAGGTAGACGGAGAAGAAATAAGAGTAGGAGTGTGGAGTGTGGAGGCTAAAAAATTGAGAGGAGAAAGCGATATACTTAAAAGAGGCAAGAAGCATAATGCCTAAGTATGAGATGCAAAGTGTAGAGGTCTAATGGGAAAGGTTTAAGAAAAGTTTGGTGCGGATTGCAGGGAAGGTATGTGGGAGGACAAGTGATAAAAGGAAGTAGAAAGAGACACACTGGTGGAACAACAGGGTGAAAAAAGCAGTGGAAGAGGAGAATAAATCATTCATAACGAATTTTATGAATAGAAATGAGGAAACAAATAAGGGTTGTATGCAAAAATGGATAGCAATGCAGGAACGGGACATGTAAGGAAGTGAGAAGGTGTTATATAGCTAAGTAAGAAACAGGATAAAAGAGAAAAGACAAGAAGTTATAATGATGTATGAAGAAGGAAGAATGTTGAAGACAGGAGAGGAAGAAAAATAACTATGGATGAGATATTTTGAGATGTTCAACTCAAAAGAGGAAAGGAATGAAAGTGAAACAGAGGAGCATGAATAAAGAGTAGAAGAGGAGGAAAGAGGTCCCACATGAAAAGATAAGTAGGACACATTGAAGAGAATGAAATAAGGAAAAGCAACAGGTGTGGGTGAACTAACTGTTGAAATGAAATGAGCTGCAGGTGAGGCAGTTATACAAGGGTTATACAGGGTGCTGAGCGTGATTTGGAAGAATAACAAGATCCATAAAGACTGGAAAAAGGGAGTTGTAATACCTAAATTGAAGCAAGAAGACAGGAAGTTGTGAAACTATAGGGGATAACACTGATGTACTACTGTAAAAAAAAATACAAGATGACAATGGAAAAGAGAATAAAAATGAAAATGAAAGGAAGGTAGATAGAGAAATAGCACATATTTAGGTAACAGAGGTCTACAATAGACTTGATCTTTCAAACGACAGCTGAAAGAATGTAGGTATGAATTTGGAAAAGACTATTTAATACATTTATGGATGTGAAGAATCCATATGATAACATGGACATAAATTAAGTTTGGAAATAAAGATCAAAGAGAAAAGAGGAGTTGTAATGAGAGGGAAAAGCATGTATGAGGATAAAAGGACAAAGAGTGGTTCCAAATAAAAACTGGAGTGAAGCAGGGGAGTGCCCTCTCAACATTACTTTTTGTAATGGTAATAGAAATGCTCATGAATAAAGTGGCAGGAAGACTTGTGTAGGAAAGAATGAAAGCCAGAAAGTTTGATGATGACTTTATGAGAAGGAAGAGGAAATACAGTAACAGTTATAGAAATGGAATGAGGAAGTGAAATAATGTGGAATGAAATTTAGCATGGCAAGGTGAGAAGTGATAGAGCTGAGAAAAGTATAGAACGTAAAATAGATTGGAAGTGTGATTGAGGAGAAAGGTGGAAGTAGAGAGGATTTAATGAGAAAAGGACAGCAGGGAGAGTTGTTTTATAGGTGCATAAGATACCTGTTATGGAGAAGAGAAGTGCCCTTGAAGTGTAAAGAAGTGTTGGATAGGGCGTACTTTGCACACATTGTAACACACACAGCAGAAATATGGACAGTGAATGCAAGAGAGAATATGAAAGTGGAGTATATGGGAATGAAGTATGTGAGGAGCATGTTAACTTTTACTAGAAGAAACAAGATTAGGAATGAAATTATCTGGGGAAAAGTGGGGGTACAGGGAGTGCATGAGATAGTATAGAAAGCAAGAATGAGATGGCAAATGCATGTAATGAGGATGGGGAAGGAGAGGATGCTAAATACAACAATGGCAATGAGGTATATATGAAAAAGACCACAAGAGAAGCCAAGAAAGCGATGGGAGGAGCACATAACAGAAAGTGTGCAAATGAAAGGAGAAGAATGGTGGAAGGATAGCCGAAGATGAAGGCATTTTACAAAACTGACCCAGCCACAGGCTGGAAACAGTTATTGATGATGATGATGATGAAGATTACGATATTTCATCAGCTATACAGTAAGCGAACAAACATTCTATTTTTATGCATTTTCTGTAAGATTGTTAAGGTAAAATAATGAATGTATGAGTCTGGAATTTAGTATAACAAGATATTCATATGAGGTGTACAGAATAAAATATTTGTACTATTAATATATATTTAAAAAACTAATATATAATTATTAAATGAATGTTATTGATATTAATATTATTATTACATATTATAAAAATTAATATATGTTAATGAAATTGATACTTTTAGATAAATATTATTAATATTTTATTCAGTACAACTCACATGAATGTCTAGTTATAGTAAATTTCAACCTCATACATTATTTACTTTACCTTAATAATGTTATGCAAAAGCATAACTCGTGAAATTTAATGATTTTAAAACCTTTAATCACTATTTATACCTTATAAATGATACACTTGTTAAATTGTTCAGTAAAATGTTGATAGTCGAATGATCCTAAAGGTCACTCCTCTTCTCAATAGTAGGTCTCTTACACATATATAGAACAACTCCACCTGCTTTCTTCTTATTATTAGATCATTTCCGCTCCTGACCTTCACCTCAATCATGCTTCCAATATAATTTACACTTTGTACCTTTCTCAGCTCTACTCCATCCAACTCTATAGCCTTACTAGGTCTTATCCTCTTTATCGTTCCATCATTCCTGTTCCTGTCCTTCTCCCCCCCCCCTCCCCTCCACCCCCCCGAACATCAAGCCATCAACAAACATCATGGTTTTCATTCTTTCTTCCCAAAGTTTCCTTGCACATTTTAAATGAGCATTTCCATTACCATTACAAATAGTATTGGTAAGAAGGCACTCTCTTGCTTCACTCCATTTTTTATTTGGAACCACTCTTTCCACCACTTTTCCATCTTAGCACAGCTTGTGTTATCTTCATACACACTCTTCACTCGTATTTGCAACTCCTCTTTCAATTCAAACCTCTGCAAGGGCGGCGCCCATCGGAGGGGGAAGATTGATTAAATTGAAGTATAGAAAGACATTTTTTAAGGTTATCCTTGTATCCTGAAAATAAGATACAACATAAGAAAAAAAATTCAAACTTCTAATATTTATACAACCTCAGAATCTTAGGGGGGCAATTTTCACCCTTGCTAACTACTGCGGGTGCCCTTGGACCTCTGCCATCGCTTTACTGACTTTATTTCTATCTACACTATCATATTCCTTGTCCATATCCATAAATACCATTATCAAATCCCTCCCAAATTTATATGTTCTTTCCCTCAGCTGTCATAGAGTGAATATCAATTCTCTTGTAGACCTGTGTTCCCTAAATCCATGTTGCCATCCTCTCTCCACCGCCCTTTCTTTTTCTTTCTTATTCTCTTTTCCAGTGTGTATTTTCTCCCATATTTTGTAAAGTGGTACATTAGGATGATTTATCTTTAATTCATACACCTCTTCCAGTCTTTCAAAGTACTTGTGAAGTATGGTACTAGTTATCAATAAAATTTATTTAATAAAATGTACTTATTTCTAGCAATTCAGAAAAATCCCCTAAATTAGTTTTCTAGAAACGCTTTCAACTTTTGAGTTCTCTACCTCTGTATTATTTTTAACAATGACAACTCATCAACTTTTGCAGAAACTAAAAATTTTCCGTCCAGCATATGGTATAGGCACGCACTTGAGGCTCAACTCCAGATAAAAAGGTTGAACAACTTTTATTGCCTTGTTTTTATATTATATTCTTCATACACACACTAATAGGAGTGCCAATTGAGACCCTCTTTGGAGATGATTGGAGGAGATAAAGCAAAGTTTTAGAATTGCCTCTGGATGGGTTATATATTAAAAGTCTAATGCACTTATCATGTTTGTGTTTAATACATAATAAGTATAGCTACAAAAATGTATGACTTGGTTTTTCTTTTGAGAAAATATAAAACTCATAAAGGTAAATCTTGTAGGGATGTAAAAATCACCATAATTCTGATTCAATACCATTTTTCAATTATCTCTGGACCAGGAGATTAGACTTCTTAGCTCACAGCATTTTATGTGTCCAACATAGCAAGCATAAAATACCAAATATAGTGAATAGATATATAAAATGTGGGTAAAGTTTAATTTTTGAGAAATTAAATGTATAGCAACCATTATTTAACAATGTTAAAAATAGTTTTGAAAGTAATATTTTGCCCACTTTGTCATTAAATATTACTAAAAATCAATTCTCTTTCAAATAAACTTGCTATACTAGCTTAAGATCAAACAGGGCTTTTAAAATATGGTGCCTGCGAATTGATTAGAAAAAAATTACAGTTGATTTCTTACTAGGATGTGCAAAGTTAGGCATAAAACAAGCCTTTAGAAAATGTGTAATATCTATAACAAAAATGTTTACTGTGTAACCAATTTAAAGTGCTACCAAATCATTGAGTGTTAATGTTTATGTGTCATCTAGAGAAATCAACTGTGTTTGACAATCTGTCGATACAAAATGTATGGATAAATGACACATAACAACAGTCTTCCTTATAAAATATTAGGACATAAAACGTGTTGGAAAAGCTTTCATAAAATCAATATTTATTTATATGAATCATTTAATGTGCACTTTCTGAAATGACTGATTATATCAGCACATGAGAATTTCTATGAGTGAAAATGAGGGGGTCTACCAATTATGATGGGAAAGGTGTTTATTTTTACATACCTTCCAGGGTTCTTTTACATGCCATAATCAACATGGGACCATTGGCTTTACTTCCCCTCTGAAGGAAGTTGTGCTAGGAATTTTTATAGCTCAAGAAAAATCTTTCAACCCCTTCTGTGTTTGAACCCACGTACATTGGGTCCTGAGGTGAACAAGAGTGTGCCTCTCGAATAATAATCTATATATCAGTACTGTGGAGACAAATGGATCTTAAAGCACCATTCTTAGAAAAGGTTGTACTAATGCAATTTGTTATAAACCAGTAAACCCGTGCGAAACTTTCACACATCCAACCCCCCCTCCCCCCCCACCCCCCCAAAAAAAGTTTAGCCTTTTATTGGGTTGTTTAAATTAAATACTCAGCAAAGTGTATACACTAAATAGCTAAGAGTTTATTGTTAGATTTTTCTTTTAACTTAAATTTTAAACAAACAATGTGTTTTAATGTAAACCAAGTATGCTATGTCAAAAGTTGGTAAAAAAAATCCTATCCACCGATACCTTATTCGTCGCTGTAGGCTTTGTATTAGTTGAGAAAAAGGGATGTTGACAACATAAATAATATATACGATTATACAGCCTCTCACCTACCAATGGTGGATATAAAAAGCATTTTAAAATTTTTACCAACACTTTCATTAACTTAACATTTTTTAAGGTGCCACACTATTTTATTTTTATTTATGAATTTTATGACACCTTTATAATTGGTTGATTCGAGTGTTTGTAAATTTAGTTGTTACTAAATACAAAATTATATTTCACGTTTATTGAGTGAAAAAAATAGTTCGTAAAAATAATTATTGTTACTTATTAAATGTATATTAAAATAATTACAATTTTCAATACTGTTACACCTTTTTATATTTATTATATTAATATAAATTTTAAACCAAAATTTGGTGAGAGTATTTTTTTCAACTTTTTAATAATCAATTTGTATATTGCTTTCCTTATATATAAATATATTAAAACTAAGAAATCTAGTGCACTAGGGAAAACAGGGTTTAAGTTTCCGTACAAATTGATTTAATCAGAAATTATCCAAATACGGGAAATATGAATACAAATTAGCTTTAATACTATTGATGTGTTGCCTGATCCCTACTTGATTAAAATGGTATTTTTTTATATTTGGTATACATGCCAATTTGTTTTAAAAAATATTTTAAATAATAAATGTATTTGCGAATATTCTTGTACTAGTTCCACTATAACTGATCATGATTCAACTAGCAAGTGCTCATTCTTCTTTTTGTTTATTTGTCAGAGGGGGTTTTAATATATTTTACTTTTCCTCTAATTAATTGTACTGTATTTGTGTTAAACCTGTTTGATTCCACAGGCGTACAGAACCTTAGATAAAATAAAATATTATCTTAGACATGTTGCAATTTATTGTTTGGGTACCACATTGATTAGTGATGTATTATTTATTGTATTATGTTGCAATTTATTTTTGGGTATTACATTTGTTAGTGATGTATTATTTATTGTATTATTGATTGCAATTTATTGTTTGGGTATTACATTTGTTAGTGATGTATTATTTATTGTATTACGTTGCAATTTATTGTTTGGGTATTACATTTGTTAGTGATGTATTATTTATTGTATTATCGATTGCAATTTATTGTTTGTGTATTACATTGGTTAGTGATGTCATATTGACTGTATTGCATCACATTGAGTCTGAATGCATAAGTTATTAGAGTCTATATTGGATGCTTAATCAACAATGTCATTATATTGTGTCTAAATTCGCCAGGGCATTGCAATACTAAATGATGTCCCAACCAAGGCTTCACCCTGGATAGCTATCAAAGCAAAACTTGATTGATACCAACTGGATTGATACATTTAATATAATCTTCCTTATACATAATATTTTCAAATCCCTGCAATATTTGATTTTTTATATTTAACATATTTAAAATAAGTTCCAGTCTAGGCCTATGTATAGACCCAAGACATAAGAATTGATTTTTGTTCATATCTATTTCCACAGGGACAGAAATTTGTTTTAAAATTATCTATAAAAAATTGAAAAAGATTTCAAAAAATAAATTATAATCAAAGTTTTTACTGTAGTTTAAAATCCTCCATGTTAATGATAAGAGGTTATTACTATCTCTAGAGAAAGTGTCTATATGCAATGTGTTTATACCTAGTTCTCCCTAGTTTTATACATTTAAAAACCTAGTTTGTCTATTTTATTTTTTTGTGGAAAAATACCAAAAAATACTGCTCAAGTTTCATAGCCGCCAACTCTCCTAAATAAAGCATAAATACTTTTAATACTTTACAATATCTTTGATCATTTTATGATCTTTACATAAGACATATAGACATAAATATTAGGAAGTTTGTTTCTGCTGTAACATTAAACACTTTGTAAGATACCATATGTGTAGTTCATTTTAATATGTGCAGTGTTTGAGGAGAAAATAAACCTTAAATTGGATACAGGATAGGTTATATTTGTGTATCTTAACTTATAAGAGTAAATATGAATAGGGCTCCTTATTTAGTATAATTTAGTGAAAATTGGCAGCTTGCTAGTGTTTAGTATTTGTTGTGGATATATTTATTAAGTTTTTTCTTCAAGTGTTTGCAGCTATGAAGTTTACCTACAGTAACCAGATGCCATTATATGTTGTCACTCATAACTAATGGAGCATCACACTATAATGACTGGTAAACAACTCTAACCTGTGCAAAGAATACAGTTACATGTGAGTTGACAAGTTGGTGCCAACAAAAGCTTAAAAGAACCTTGGCAGTCTATTTCTAAACATGCAATCTAATGGGATGTCAGAGCTTGTTATACAAATCAAGATATGTTTTGAAAAATGTTAACACAGAAAAAGGCATCTAATAACCAATGCAAAATAAGTCCACATTGCTTCTAAAAAAAATCAAGTCTCGTATTTGTGCCTTCTGGTGTGGAATAAAATTAGTTACAAACAAGTTATTTCAAAAAGGTAGTGTATCAAGAGAACAGAATCTTTCCAAGCATTTCCCAATATGGTGACCTGTTCTAGGGGTAAGGTGTCAGACTTCTGTGCTGGGGGACCAGGGTTCAATCCTCGGTCCCGGCACAGATTTATCTGATTGCCAAACCCTTCTTTCACCTCTGACAAGACGTATGTGTATTAATCACAACTTGTGAATATGAGGAATGCCAGGCCTCCACTATGGTTCAGATCCCATGTTAAACTGTTGGTCTTCAATTTCATCTCACAATCACCCTACCATTACACATTAGCGTAACTGTGTATAACCCGAACGGGTAGTAAGACGTGGTGCTAATAATAATAATATTTCCCAATATGGCTTAGAGAAATGTGTTAATTATAGTCTGGATCATAATACAAGAAAAATCAAACTCATTTGTAAAAAAATAAAAATTATTTGAGATAGAAGCCAAAGTAATTTTATTTTAAATAATGTTTTGAGATTATATGCCAATTTTTTTAGATTTCATTATGGTGTCCCCACCAATGCTCATAAGTATGTTATACAAACTTATGACAAAATGGTTGATATAACTATCAATAAAATATTACTAGGAGCAGTCATAAAGATTAATTTCAACAAAATAATAAATTATGCACAGTAACAGAATATTATGTTTGAGAAGTTAACTCATTAGGACAAATATACACCCAAATTCGAACCATGCAGCCTATAGAATTATTTAGAAAAAAAAAAGTAGTATTGCTATCACTATAAAATGTTACTTAGATGGTTATGATTAGTGATGTCTCACTATTGCGGTGTGTAGGGAGATTTTGAATGTGCATACACATGTGGACATATAAATAAGCCTACTAAATAAGCATATAAGCATTTAATTCGAGTGGTATACTTTTAAACAAGAATAACATTTTTTAAAATGCAGTTAACACGAAGGCCAGATTTGTGAGAAAATTTAAGTAACGCTAATACAATTAACTTCTTATACAAAATGTGATTGAAACAATTGTACCTATTGTTGAAAAATGATTTGAGCACTGTTTGCATGTAGATGTAACAGGGTTATCACTGATCAGGAAAACCAGGAATTATGTTTGAATTTTGTGCATCTGGATACAAACTAGCTCTAGTGCTTGAATTTTGCTGTCTCTTGGGATTTAAAGGGAAATACCACTCTAAATAGCCTGCAAAGGCATCTCATTTTTAAAATATCCAAGCATGGATTCCTATAAATAGCTTCTAAGGGCATTACATTGTCATACATTTTCCACAATTGGGTCCCTGGACCTTCGCCCCCTCCCCCACACCGCCATTGACTCAAGGATATATTTTTTAAACTTTTTTCATCCTCTCACTCTTTATGCTCTACATCAATAAGATTCTGCCGCCACTGGATGTAGCACATTTGTATGCATACTAATGTTTAACTTGTTTACTCTCTATTTGTTTGTACTATCATCGCTAACAGCAGTGGCCGCTCACTCGGTATAGCTCACTTGTAGGTTCATATCACAGGTGGAATAGTAATTTTCTGATCCAGACCTTAAAAAAGTGTGATGAGGATGTAAAGTAATTTCATGGTTGTACCCTGAACTATTTTAATTTTTTAGGAGAAAAAGGAGTTCTCTCGGTGGTGGCTTGTGGCAAAGTCTCTCAATAGGAGGTTAGGTTAATACCCATCTTGAAGTAATTTAAAGTGAATGAATACATAATTGAAGTTGTAGGTGGTATTATTATAGTCTATTAACCAAGGCAGAGAGTAGAAATGTTTATTAACAATACTGGCTCGGGTAATAAAACTTGGTATCATCTTATATACACCTTTTACAAAACATTTTCATTCAGAATCATTTGTTCAAAATCTTACAATTGAAGGAAGAGTATTTTAAAATGTTGGTAATATTATTTTTTACTAGGAAAACCGAGAATTATATTATAATTGTATTCTAGAGTTTGAGTGGATAACTTGTTTAAGACAAACATTTTTTATAATATTCCTTCAATAGCAACACACTGTAAATGCCACTGTTTATAAAATCAGTAGTTAAAATAGATTTAACTTATTAGTTTGATATAAATTAGATCATATAATACTATACATTTAAAGTCTATCTCACCCTAATGTGTACCCAACTTAGGTAAGTAATACTGCTCAAAACAGGTGCCACATTGTAGTGTGGTCCCCGTGGTATTCATTAGAAAACAGTGAAATTAAGAAGTGTGTAAACCATCTTACTAAATTTAAAAAATATACAAACAAATTTAAAAATAGCTATTTTAAAGTGATAAAAACTATTTCACTTTTCTCAATTTTAATGGTGTCAAGAAAATTATGCAAAAACATGCTTTCTGGTTGGAAAGTAATTGGGTAAAAAATAAAATGGTTTATCACCGGTGAGATGGGCTTTTTACTCATAAATCATCCACCTTGTTCCAATTTATTAAAAATATTTTGTCATAAACATTTAAATAAAACATTGATTGTGTGAATAAAAAAAAATCATTCACAGTTTGTGCTGACCTTTAATATTAACTTAAGGAAACTGCTGTGAGTTGTATTAAGGTCATTCGACCATCAACATTTTATTGCATTATTTTAATAAGTGTATAAATATTGATCCATTGATTTAAAATCATTACAGTTCTCGAGCTATAAGTAGTTAAAATTACTATTTTATCCATTTTACTTAATAATTTTAAGGTAAAGTAGTTAATGTATGGAGATTAAATATATTCTGGCTAGACATGCATATGAAGTGTATGCAATGAAGCCCTTACAATATTTAAAATAAAATTGGTTTTTAATTTATAAGCTATTTAATAGTTGTAAAATTACATAATTTTTGATCTTATACAAGTGTGTTTCGTTTTATACCTCGATACTTTGAATTTATATAATGTTGTAGTAAATAATGTCATTATTTCAAATTTGTTTTGTTTATCAGTATAACTATACTCTTTTATTTGATTATTTACACCACGATGACCAATGCAAACGTAAATTTGTTATGTACATTTCCTGAAACTTATTTCTTTGACTGTACCTACCAATAACACGGACTAGCCGACCAAGGAAGGATCGGGCTACCGGTCTTCGACTAAGGACTCACCTTTAAGTGCTTTTTTTTTAGCACCGCGTCTTACTACCTGAGTGACGAGTTGTGACATTTATTTTGTCTCGTTTTCCTTCCTCTAGTGATTTGGCACTTAGATAGTATTTTACTGTGTTAGTTTTATTTTTAAACCTATTGTTTGTCTGAATATTACAACTAACTTCATGGTGGCTTCTAGAGGTGTTTAATATTTTGAATTTTTCCTAGCCTTCGGCAGTTATGATGTTATGTTAAAAAAAAACACTTCAGATAGCTTCTAGAGTTGTTTAGTATTTAGAATTTGTCCTAGCCTCTGGCAGTTAGGGGGTTATGTTTTTAAAAAATCAGATAGGTTCTAGAGATGTTTAATATTTAGAATTCATCCTAACCTCTGGCAGTTAGGGGGCTATGTTGTAAAAAAAATCACTTAAGATATCTTCTAGAACTCCTTATCATATTTTTTTTTAATTCTAGCTCCCGGAAATTGGGGGATGTGTCCACCAAACCACCCCTGAAATTATTGGCTGGCTACGGCCTTGGGTGCGTAATAAATTCATAACAAATGAAGGAGATATATATGTGGCGTATGTATCATTTGCTAAAGACATTGTAGCCCCCTACTTTTTGGAGTTGGTAAGGAACTATATCATACATTTAAATTTACCACAAAGAGTTTTGGTTTGAATTACGGCTTCCTTAAATAATTACTAATGGATATCAACACACAAGCTGCAAATCATTTTAATAACGGGAATGTCCGTATGGAGGAAGATACAATTTAATTGATTTAAATTTGTTGGAAAATTACACCTTCACATTAGAATAAAATTGAACGCGGGATCTTAGTGTGTCAATGCTCTAGCACTGAGCTATCCAGGATTCGACCCTCGCTCATGATACCTATATACACGCTCACTGACGATAAAAAGTGTAGTCAGTTTCGTAAGTTCAGACTATAACTTAGGTAAATATTATAGTATAGGCCTTTATCAAAGGTACAGTTGTAGATCCCATGATTTGACATATGAATTAGTGAACCCATTTCTAGTAATTTTTCTAGTTGTCAAATAATGATCTTCCAATTAAAATCATTCTAAATCATACAATCAACTTATCCACTGAACCTCAGTTTGACCTACAGCTTTACTCAGAACCCACTGTTGTTCCGGGGCCTGGTTACCTGTGGTTGATAATACTCCATTATTTGATGTCCCGGGGCCTTGTTACCAGTAGTTCATAATATTCTAATGCTTTATGTCCCAGGGCCTTGTTACCACTGTTTCATAATATTCTATTTTATGTCACAGGGCCTTGTTAGCACTGGTTCATAATATTCTATTTTATATCCCAGGGCCTTGTTAGCAATGGTTTATAATATTATATTTTATGTCCTGGGGGCTTGTTACCAGTGGTTCATAATATTCTATTTTATATCCCAGGGCCTTGTTAGCAATGGTTTATAATATTATATTTTATGTCCCAGGGCCTTGTTACCAGTGGTTCATAATATTCTATTTTATATCCTGGGGGATTGCCACCTCTAGTTCATAATCTACTGTTGTTTGATATTCCAGAGCCTGGTTACCACTGGTTTATAATCTGCTATTGTTTTATGTCTCGAGGGCTTGTTACCACTGGTTTATAATCTGCTATTGTTTGATGTCCCAGGGCCTTGTTACCAGGGGTTCATAATATTATATTTTACATCCCAGGGCCTTGTTACCACTGGTTCATAATCTGCTATTATTTATGTCCTGGGGCCTGGTTACACGAGTAGGACATGACTTGTACCACCTGGTTGAATTCGTGCATATGTGGACAAAATGATCGACAGCCAACTGGTTAACCCAAAGAGACCAACTTAGAAAATTGATGCCTTACTAATAATGATTTTAATCCACAAAATTAGCGTATAGCCCAAATGGGTAGTAAGACGCTGTGCTTAAAAAAATCCACTTAATTGGTAATTCCCCCCTTAAATTCTCACTCTCGTTTGAACTATGAGCAGAATAAGGAATGCGAATGATGCATTGGACCATGTGACCACAAATGTGGATATTTATTAGAGTTATAAATTTTATTAAAAATAAATATTTCATAAACTTTACAATTTCTGTTTATGATTTTGTTGTCGAACACGTTGTTTGCAATATATTAACTTGTCGGTCAATTGGTCAATCCATCTCGACTTTTGTATACCAACAGGTCCTCTCATGTCAAACAGTTGTATATCTTATCACATGATCCTAAACATGTTGATCACTTGACACACTCAAGTTTTAAAATATTTTTATTCATTTGGTCAACAAGTTGACTATTGATCACTTTGCCTTTTTATGCATAAGCTTGTCGACCAATTGGTCTTAGTCTTGTAGGCCACTTGCCCTGCGTGGTATTCGAAAATTTTTACAGCTTTTCGGACGGTTTGTAAGATGCTAATCATGAGCTATATTAACTATAATAATAATAACAACAACAAAAAGTAATGCTTTTTTTTACTAAAAATAAAGAACTCTAAAACCTGCTCAGGTACTAGCATGATCTCTAAGGTGTCACACTCATCGTAAACTAGATTGTTAAAGGCAGGGAGATCGGGGTTCGATCTCGGTCAGCTGTACAGAGGGTAGTTTGATTATAAATTGTTTCCCACTCTCTCTCTCTCTCTACACAAATGCCAGTGCACTTCCTCTAAATTCAGCTTTCCTAATCACTAACTAATTAGCATGATTAGTGCATGTGATTGTACTGCGAACGGATAGTAAGACTCGATGCTAAAATAATATAAGAACTATTTTTTCTTCTAAGAACACGTTTTGTAAATATAGGCCAAATTATTAATATTCTATGAAACTTGGTAGCCAAGATTCAAACTCAAGACCACAACTCCCGGGTGAGCCATGCAGTGACCATTCATGTTCTAAATTACTAAATAACAGTAAAGTTCCTTAGCGGAAAAAAGAGGTAGTGCAATGACAACACTGTTGTGAACAAAATGCTAGCAATCCCAGCTTACTTTCCCACTCTACCTGCCCATCCCCACCCTTTCAAAGATATTAAAAATTCCCTGTCAAAATGTTATAGCCTATTCATTCTAGGAGAAGCTTGTTGGACGAATCACCTTAATATAAATGTACCACAGTTTTGTAAGGTCCAATTTATTTCCACTGTAAATTCACCATTTATTACAAATCTCTTTTTTCACAATTTAAAAAAACCTATAATAATAGTAATAATTATTATTATAACTTATACAGGATTCAAGCAATTGAGTATGAGAGCTGTAGTTTTGTACAATTAATAATGTTTACATCACTATTGATTGAAAGGTTTGCAGATAACATCTAGTTTAAGCTTCCACTGTTGAATTGAAAAATAAAAAAAGTCTGTTTCCCACTATGTTTATGTGAAATTTACTGTATGTTTTATAAAGAGTTTGTGTATTTTCGCAATGAAACATATGTTATTAAATAGAATTGAAAATACTCTCTGTCATTCTCATTTAATTTGGATACTTTTGGAAACTAACAAGATGAAATTTGAACTAAAATGTTTTAAATATTTAGAAAGTTTATTCCATCCATTATGAATATCAGCCATGCGTATCTTATTTCATTGTCAATAAAAAGATATTACAGGGTGTCTACTGGGTCACAGAAATCAACTAAGTCACGAAAACGTTACTAATTGCAAAAAAAAAAGGTCAGGAAAATCCCTGAAAAGTTACAAATTTTCAATATTTTAGTCATAAAGTCAAGAAAATATCTTTGTATTTCCCGCGCATTGTAACAACGCGAACGTGTCCAATGGCGAGTCACCCACTACCCATGATGCCATGCACTAGCCACAAGTTGCCTGATTGTTTTAACCATGTTACCAAGGACAAGGTTAATGTTTGCCATATAGTTAAAGTTTAAGTTTAAAGTTAAAGTTTGTGTGCGTGCATTATGCCTATATATGCATTATATAATGTTTAACCGTTTACTGAAGGAATTTTTTGGACAAAAAAGGTAACCAAAAAGTCACTAATTCTTTTTGTAGACACCCTGTATTACAAAATTATTATTATTTGATTAAATATAGCCCGCTTTAAGTGGTCGCATGGTCTAAGGCACTACTCTAACAGTATACTAGATTGCTGATAATAGGGAGATCGAGATTCGAATCTAGGTCAAGTTTACTGAGGCTGGTTTTTCAAAAATGGTTTGTCTCTTCGTGCAAATGTGGGCACACTTTCTCCAAATATAGCCTTTCTAATCCCTAGAACTATTGGTGTAATTAGTACATAAGCATATAACTGAACGGGTAGTAGGACACGGCACTAAGAAACAAATTATATATATAAAGACATTAAATATAACAATTTTGTGTCATTCTTTTGTATGAATATTTTATCAATAAAAATTCTGATTTTTAATTTAACTAATTATAATATTAAAAACGCGTAAAATAGTATTCTACTCAAACAAACCTGCTCTAGAAACTGAGACAAATCAAGGAAGTGGCCAAAGAGGAAGAAATAACAAGGTAACAAGGATTTTTTATAGATAAAATGTGCAAATATTCACCAGGAAAAGGTATGACACATGTACACAACACAAACACACAAATGAAACCTATGCTTTGTTAAAGTCAAATTAAATTTTGAATATTATAATCTGTAAAAACCAAGAAAGAAAATGCTATTTTCCCGGGGGTAATACCTACTAAGCCTAGTAAGAAAAATTGCTGTTCATAATAAACCTGACTATAACATGGAGGTAGTAATTAACCATAGCTATCATAGAAACCTAACAAGTATGATGGTAGTAATAAAACACTTGGCATAATAAAACTGACTGCAAGGTTGTGGCGGTAAAAATACATAATCAAAGACCAAAAACACTATTAATTTTAAGCGAACTCTTCTAAACATAGCCGATTATACCTTGTTTGAATTTTTTATGCGAATCTCAAATATTGAGCTCGATAAAATGACCTAGAGTTGTTTACCTTGGAATGTGACTCTCTTACTAGGTAACTCTTTGTCCATACATTTCAATGACCACATGTCACTTTGTAATGAAGACATAACACACACCATTCATATAACTCAGTATGTAAATACCTCTTTGTGAGAATATGTGAGTAGAATTATAATCAAGTTAACAAGAATTGTAATTTAAACAACTTAAAACAAGAAGTGTCATACATTAAAACTGATAAAAACTAAGATGCTTTTTATATGGAAGTACTAGTAGTGAGCTAGTTAATTGTATTAATTTTAAATCATTCAACATGCTATGAAAAGATATACAAAATCATTAAAGGTGTGAAAGAGAGATGTATTAAATACTAAACAATTTTGGAAAATATGACACTTTATTAATTCAATCTGTAAACTCCTTTTTTACTTTTATTAAACTTTTCAATTAGTACTAATTAATTAAATGTTCACCTAGTTGCTCAAACTTTTCCAAAACTAGTTTTACTTATTGTTTATGCTTCAAGTATATAACACAAATATACAACATCATCCACAGCTCTAGTATTTTTTTAATATAAAGTGAATAATATAAAAATATACATATATTAATAATCTATTTAACCTTCATTCCCGAGCCTGATTAATTTTAAATGTAATACGATATGTCTTAATTTTAATGTTTTGTTTTATTGTTAAAAAAAGTGCTCGTATAACAAAGATTTTTTACAATCATTCTTTATAACATAATATTAATCCTTTATGTATTTTTTCCAAATTTGTTTAGTATTTAATACAACTCTCTTTGACACCTTTTATGATGTTTTATAGCTTTTCATAACGTGATGACTAATTCATAAATAACTTTTATCTCTCCTTACTAAACTTTAAAATGTGTTTCAGAAATGATTAATTTTATGTTTAACCATCTGTTTCTTAAAACATTTAATACTATTCATTATTATGACACCTGGAAATCAAGAGGGCTATAACATTAATATATTCTTAAAGAAAACTTTGTTATAAATCTAGTTGAACCAGTTTTATTTTTAAATAGTGAGATTATTGACACTTTTTTTATGGATTTAAAATATATTTATTAAATTTCTATTCATTGTGTTTCATCCATAGTAGAGGGATGGATAACCATACCAATGATTCAACTCTTTATGTTTATATACTTTTAACAACTTAACCTAATTAACACACAATGTGTTTAAATAAGTTTGGCAAACATAATTTCAAAATTGTATCCTTAATTTTTTTTGAAAGTATGGTTTTATGTCACTAACGGATTCAATGTGAATGCAAAGTTAAGTTGTGTTTGTTGTATGATTATAAAATCAAGCCGAGGTAAGCAGTTAATAGCTTGTACAAGAGTTAAATACGAGAGCTATATTTTTATAGCTAACATTGCTGTTCACATGGTCTAACGCAGGGGTCTTAAACTCAGACCCTTGGCAGGGCCACTTTTAAGTTTTGAAGGAACTTAGGGGGCTGCATGAATTTCTTACGAATAAATTTACCTTTGAAAATACGTGTATTAATCACAACTTGTGAATGTGGGGAATGCCAGGCCTCCAACGTGGTTCGGATTCCTACGTTAAACTGTAGGTCCTCCATTTCATCTCACAATCACCCTACCAATAAACATTAGCGTAAGTGCGTATAACTCGAACGGGTAGTCAGACGCGGTGCCAATAATAATAATAATCTTGCGAATAAATATTAACGCTACAAAATTATACCAATGGCTTTGCAATAGAGTGGGATATTATTTATAATTATCGGTAACTAGTAAAACAAGTGCTTTATCAGATAATTTTATTTCTGTTACATTGTATCACTGAAAGTAATGATTTTATGTACCAATATATTTGCACTTATATTTTAAAAGAACCAAAAAATTTACCAACTAAACATGGGGAAGAAAATATTATATTTTCTGAACATAAATTTGTGCTTGCTTTTCTATCATAAGCTTGTCGATATTATGAATCATCTCCTTTGAACAAGCAACTTTAAAACTGAGTATAAATGAATTTCACTTAACCTATTACTTTCAAGAGATTTTACTTGATTCATGTGCATTGTCAGCATCATAGGAAAATGAAGACTTGAATATATTTTAAATATTTTCCATGTCTTTGAAACATTCAAACCGCCTGTTGAAATCCTCTTGGATTCGTATACTGTATGTCGAGGGAACACACGTGAACCTTTTATTATTCCTTTTGAGGCAACAATAGGCATGCTTAATACTGCTGCAATCTTCATAAATAAACTTGTGACTTATAAAGAGGATGGCTTTGATAATCATTACTATGTTTATATTTACTATATTACGATATACTTGAGAAAAGGGTAATTTATTTCTATTTTGTAATCATTTATGTGGGTCGCATGCGGCCCGCGAGTTTGAGACCACTGGTTTGACGCATCACTCATATGTTAAAGTGGATTGCAGGCTATGAGGACATTAGGACTCGAATCCGTGTCAGGTGTACTGGGGCTAGTTTTTCTCAAGTGTTTCCACTTTTCCATCCATACAAATATGAGTACACTACATACAAAATCATACCTTTCTCACACCTATCCAATTAGTGTAATTCACGTTTGCTTACAAGCCAAACAGATTAAAACTGTAAAAACAACATGTGTGTCCAGTCACCGCTAACTCAAAGTGTATCAAAGTTTCTGAAACAAGATAGGCCCTGTTTTCATCGTGCTCATGAGTGAGGCATCAATTATCAGCAGTTGTTGAAAAGGTTGACAGGTAGTCTAATATATTCTCATTGTAGGATGCTGCCAACTAACAGTACAGCTCTTCAACAGTTAGGTAGTAGCACCACTGGCATTCAAGAGTGCTGCATACATAACTCTGGAATATTCACCAAATGATTCAAACAAAACCCAGAGTTAAACCTGGATATAATTTGTCATGAGGAATAAAATTTTTACAGTTAAACTTATTTAGCTCTATCAAAAGTGCAGTGTTATATGAGGTAAGTGTTGAAGGAAAACATTCAAAAGTTTTATTTATACATATTTTAATTCAAAGCAGTGGCACAAAGTTTTACCAGAAAAATATATGTCCATGCTGGAACAGAATAGGTACATGCTAAAATACTTCATCTATATGGCATTAGGACGTCGAAAGTGTATAGACCAACTTACAAAAGTAAATCCTATCCCTATCTAAAGCTAGTTCCAACCAGTCCACCTCATTACACCCTAACCCTATCTTGAGCTAGTTCTGTCCAGTCCACCTCATTACATCCCATCTATATATTGAGCTAGTTCTGTCCAGTCCACCTCATTACACCCCATCTATATCTTGAGCTAGTTCTACCCAGTCCACCTCATTACACCCTATCCCTAGCTTGAGCTAGTTATATACAGTCCTTCTCATTACACCTTATCCCTATCTTGAGCTAGTTCTATCCAATCCCCCTCATTACACCCTATCCCTATATTGAGATAGTTCTATCCAGTCCACCTAATTACACCCTATCCCTATATTGAGCTAGTTCTATCCAGTCCACCTTATTACACCCTATCCCTATATTGAGCTAGTTCTATCCAATCTACCTCATTATATATTATATATTTCAAGTCCATTCTATTTTTGTCTAGGTCTTCCCAATGCTCTCTTTTCATTAGGTTTGCTATTCAATACCTTGAACACAGTTCTAGTTTCTTCCATTTGTGCTGTATGTCCTGCTTACCATAATCTGTGAATTGATTACCCTAAAAATGGTGATGAAAGCAGGGTATTTAACTCTTTTTTTTAACCATTATGTCTTAATACCTATTTGGGTTATACACTTATGTACTAATTACGCTGATAAATTGGGGGTGAGGAAGGTTGAATTTAGATGGAGGGGGAGTGGAAAACCATTTTGGAAAAACCACCCTCAGTACATTCGACCGAGATTCAAACCTTGAGCTTCCCATCATTGGCAGTCTAGTCTACTGTGAGAGTAGTGTGTTAGACCATGTGGGTTTTATTTTAAAATATTGTTAAAGCTAGATTGTAAAATAATTTTATCTTCTTTACCTGTTTTTTTTTATTTGTTTTTCCTTAGGATTGTAAGCAAATTTTGTAACATTAGCTTACTTGCTAGGTACTAAGAATTTTTCTTGCTGCTCTGAATATGTTATGAAACGACTTTAAAAAAAGAAAAAAAAAATTAACAATGATTATTTTGAAAACTAGTTATTCGTTATTCATTATCCATTTAGTAATTTAATAAATAGTTGTGGTGACCTGGTGGTCTAGGGGTAAGGTGTCGGACTTTTGTGCTGGGGACCCAGGGTTCAATCCCCGGTCCCGGCACAGATTTATTCGATTATCAAACCCTTCCTTCACCTCTGACAAGACATCTTGTGAATGTGGGGAATGCCAGGCCTCCACCGTGGTTCGGATTCCACGTTAAACTCTAGGTCCTCCATTTCATCTCACAATCACCCTACCATTACACATTAGCGTAAGTGCGTATAAACCGAACGGGTAGTAATACACGGTGTTAATAATAATAATAATAATAATAATAATAATAATAATAAATAGTTTACTGTGTGTGTGTATATAAAATTAAATTCCTTGGTTTATTAATAGAGTAATTTGGGTGGTAAGGACAATATCCTCTTTATCCACGCCTAGTGCTTTTGTTTGGGGTTCAAACCCAAACATTCCTATGATGGTGACCAAGTGAAATATGTGTCTCGAGTGTTATACCACTTGGCTAGGTTGATAATAGATATATTAAATTATGTCAATCCATTTCTTGGTAAAGTGGAACTTTTTGTTAACACTTTTATGCTATAAGGAATTTTCCTGACATTTCAGATTAGGAAATGAAACTTTAAATTTGGAGAGTAGAGAGTTATGGAGAGAAGTGAGTCATGTGCTTATTGAGAACATAATTTGAGAAAAAAAAGAAATATATATATATATATATCAATAGCATACTTTCAATCTGGTCATCACAACAAAAACTTTGTAACCAGGATGCCAGAAAGCAAAGCCTTGTGTTATATGTAGGTGGCCATACTAGGCGATGTCGACCTGATGGCAAACTGTGGGGCTCCCATTAAAATAACATTGCTTGACGTTATGTCTATTGTTTGTGGTGTTTTTGCTGTGGGAAGCAGGTTGCAAGTATTTCTGTAGCCCTAAGAAGTAATTTACAAATGTATGAAATTTGATTTTGGCTAGAGGGGCATATAAAATCACGCCCTTGTTTTATGCTTTTAACTGTAACCTGTCAGAAGGAAGCAAGCTTACCTTACTATGTTCCACTATGGAAAAGCTTATAATATAGGGTAATAGAGTAATCTGTCAAGGTAAGACTGCTACCCATCAGGTTAAACAAAAGGTAAATAATAAATATACTTTTACTTTATGGCATTGATTAAGACTAATGTTATATTTAACAATATTGTCTTTGCTTTTTTTTTAAGATTGATCTGCACAACAATTTGGTTCAAGTGAGCAAGTCACTTTGAGTTGGATTGCAGGTTTCCATAATGTGCTTGCGGCTTTATGCTCTCCTAGCAGTATTATTACTCTTCCTACTTATCATTCAATCAGTAAACTGCACATTCAATGATATAGAGGGCAGTACAATTGCTTTACCAGTTGATGACTTGACTTGGCCCCAAGTGAGTAGATAAATAAAATAACATTGTTAATAGTATGGAATAAAGCTAACTGAAGTTCAAAATTAAATAAACTTTAAATTTGGCTTTAGAAATACTTGTTTGTTTTTAGCTAAGTTGTTCTACACCAAAAAATAAACTATACACATTATGTAATTTTGAGAGAAATTGAACATATGCATGCTGCTTGGACAAATCTTTCTCCTTCTAATCTTAAATAATAATTATTTTTAGATGGCTAAAACATTTTACAGCTAAAAATATAAATTACTGGTAATGTAATTTAAAACATAAACATATAGTTATTATTGAATTATTTTATTTGATTGGATAAAGCATTGGTTGTTTTAAGAGCCTGTTTTACCGCATATATAACACCTAAACTATTGTGTTTTTTTTTATAGAATGCCCATTTTTGGCCACCAACATTGATTGAAAATCACTAAAATGTGTGTTCGATAAATATTTCTTACTTAATTTACTAATTATAAAGTGCATCTAAAATGTTTTCAAAAAAGCTTCCAATAATACTTTTTTATGGATTCCTGTTAATTATTCTTTGCATTACTAATTAAATGAACTAAGAATTATTATTATATTTTTTCTGCTATTGTGGTAAAATGAGTTTACAGTTTTCAAATAACAGGCTTCCTATAAAAATCAGACTTTCGGTTAGGTATACTAAGATTCGTGTATGAACATTTTTTTTAGAAAATACAATTTTTTTTATGGTCAATAAATGTACCTAACATTTTACTATTTTATAGTTAATGATAATATCTATCAAAAGGTATAGCTGCAGATCCCATGACATGACGTTTGAATATAATAAAGTATATCTTGTCTTAAACACATTTGAGTATGTGATTAGTTAATTTATTTTGTTTTTATTCAAGTTATTTATGTTGTCTATTTTTAATTTAAATTTTTTTAATGTTGATGTAATTCAGGTGAAATTAACTTTTTTTTAAATGTTTAACAGAAAAATTATTATATAAGTTATCTTTAGTTTTGAGTCATTTCATTTGAGCAATATTGACTTAATAATATTTAAAATTGAACAACACTTAAGTCCTATAGATCTAAATTAATTATTTTTCATACAAATTAAATAATTTACTTAACCTCTTATAGAGCAGTAAATGTACTAATTGACCACTCTTACTTTCTAGTTATTAATAATAAGTTTTATTGGTGACCTTAGCAAATAATTAATGTTTCATAACACTTGAATGTGTTTATTTCAACATGAAACACCTTATATTAAATCGATAGTTTGTTACTAACAAAAATGTACAAGTTCTATTTAAACAGGGGAAGCAAATATATAACTTTCAAATTGTGTTAGACGGCTGAGAAGTTAGGAACAAAAAATCAAACAAAAATAAATCAACTAGCAAACCCTAAGTTAACACACAACTATACTTGTGGACAGGCTACTATGAGATATATGTGTGTATATGTATGCGCATGTATGTGTGGGTGGCCATACTATTTGATGACTCCCTAGCGATGAAGGTGTTCTGATCACAAAATTGAGTGACTTTGGGTCATCAGTTTAAATAATGGGGCTTGAAATTTTGGCGTCCTGGCCACAAGTATGAACTAGTCCTTAATTGTCCCAAATGAAACATGTGATATTAAACTGGTTTTGACTATAGTCAGTAGCATACCTACTGGGGGGTGTTGAGGGGGCTCAAGCCCCCCCCCCCTACTGTAGTTTGGGGATGCTTAGAGATCTACGCGGGTCCGAATATAAAATAAAATGGGGGAGAGGGTAACTATGACCAGTTAAACATTGTGAGTCACATACACATCCTTGTGTTGATCCTCCCTAGTAGTCCTAATTGGGGTTCTTGCAGTTTAGGAAGTGGCCTAAGTCCTGAAGATTGTGGCAGCTTCCAAATCTCCCAGTTTCACACATGGTTACATTGAGGAGTTGCACAGTGGCTAGACATTTATCTATTATAAATAATCGGTAATTTTTGTGACAGTAGGCCTATGTGATAGCTAAGCCAGCTTTAATTTAGGCCTATTTATTTATTATGTTGTTACATTATTATATTTATAGTAGTAAAAATATAAATGATCAAGTTAACAAATACCAATAAAAACCTTCCAAAAACGCTTCTAGGTGTACATAATGGATTAAAAAAATTTGCCTCCGGCGGTTGGGGGTACCTCCCCCCTAAACCTTTCTTGGGGCCCCACCCCCTACCTCACAATCCTGCGTACACTACTGGCTATGGTACCTAAAGGTTAGATATATACACAACAAATCACACAGTATGTCATGACATCTTGATGGGTTTAAAGCTTCATATCAAATGAAAGTATACACATGGAGTTTTCCTCAACAATATATATAAGCTACTTGGTGGCCAAATGATTTAAGGCGTCGCTCTCGCAATATATTGGGCTTCCAATGACAGGGCGATCAAAGTTGAAATCCCGTTGGGTGTAATGAGAGTTGTATTTTTTCCTAAATGGTTTTCCACTTGTTCTTCTCAAAAATGCAGGTTTAATTCCTACCTTCCTAATCCCAAACACATTAGTGTGACCAGTACATAGATGTATAGCCCAAACTGGTAATAAGTCACAGTGCTAAAAAAAAAACGCCATTACTAAGCAGCATATAATTTTTTTTAGCATCGTGTTTTACTACCCGTTTGGTTTATACGCCTGTGTACTGGTCACACTAATGTGTTTGGGATTAGGAAGGCTTTGTTGAGAGGAAATGCACCAGCCTTAGCGTGGAGGGGGAGTTAAAAACCATTTTGTAAAAATCACCCTCAGGGCACCTGTCTGAGATCGGGCCTCGATCTTCCCATCTTCAGCAGTCTATTCTAACACAAAAGTAGCGCGTTAGATCATGCGGCCTCTGAAGCGGGCCATAGAAATTATTCATAGTTCTAAAAAATAACAGATGGAGATGATTTTACTATTTTTTCCGACCTATTAAATGTTAAACAACCATTACTTTAATTTCTTTAATGGTAAACTCAACCCTAAAAAGATAGTCTATGTTGCAGTAAATATTGTGTTGAAACACTTTTGTCATTTGGTAATAAAACTAAACTATTTTTGGGAATCTACATTTGAAATCTATCTTGAGTGAATAAAGAGTAAATATTTGGTGTATTTACTAAATCTCTTCAAATAATGACGAATTTCCAAATATCATAAGATCAAACGGTGTATTTCTATAGTGTTGGCCATGTTGTAGGTTGGTTCATTTAATGTCTGCATGATGCACAGAATCATGTATCAAGCCTCAAGTTTTACATGCCTGGTCTAAGATGTGACATAATTTCACTTTGATGGTTTGCTCTAAGATAATACAGTGTGATACAAGTTGACGATGTAAATAGAGAGTAAACATTAATACAAAATTTCTGATCAGATCTAAAACACTTCTTTCAGAATAAAAATATAAATAATAATGACAAATTAACCTTTATCAAGAATTATATCTCGGGTCAAACTTTAATACCACACTGCTGCCATGTCAATTTCCAATAATGTACCTAAAGTAATGTGAATATATTAAACTAACAATCCAACAGCTTAGCTCAGTTGGTAGCATGTCTGTCTGCTGAGTTAAGGGTCCCAAGTTCGATTCCTGACATTGCAAAAAAAAATTATAATTGGTAAAATATGGTTTTACCCTTTCACAGTGATGAATTAATGGCAGGGGACTGGATGTTGTGCCTGTCCTAATATTAAGTTAGATTATAAGGCATATGAAGCTACAACAGGCGTAGCCAGTCGGTAGTGGAAAATGTATGGCTTGAATAAAAAACTGACCCAGGCCATAGGTTGGAAACAGTAATGGATTTAAAGTAGATATTAAATTAACAACTATTTAAAGTTGATACTTACTATATATTAAAAAAAAGGGGGTTATTACTTTTCTAACTTTGCTGGGATGTGAGCGACGCTACTTACTAACAGACATCATACAGTTGGATGTGGGCTATGTATTGGTACCACAAAGAAATTAAGAGCTGTCTAAATGTGAAGAAGGAATCTAGGCAATTATATTTTGGAATAGGTTAGTTTTTTTGTCATTACTATCTCTTTTAACAATTTGACAATGACATAGAAATAGGCATTCATAATTAGTAAGTTTAGTAATCCTTGCTCTATAAAATTTGTAAAAGCATTTTATATCCTTTAATCGACCATATTATAGATTTTGAATAAAACAATTTTATCAGTAAATGCAACAAGTTGTCTTCATGTTAAATGCACAGTTATAATCATTTTATTGTAAGAGTTGATAAAACAAAATACAATGCTAGACTAATTGTATTTTGTGTGTATGTGCAGATGGGTCTGATGAGTACAATGTTATTCATACTGATGTTGATGTGGGTCAATGGTTTAATTCCGGTTATGGTCAGTGTGCCCTTAAATCATATAATTGATAAACGAAGCATCACTGACATCACAACTAAGCATGACTTGTTACTACAGGTAGGTAACTTATATTTGACCCCCAATTTTTCTTCTTGCAGCTCTTAGCATTATGACATTTGATATATAAATTAAGTCTGATTAATTCGTTCTGAAGGTTTAAGCGCAATTAGAAGAACTGTTGACTGGTTCTTAGATACAATGTATTTTTGAAATCTATTTCCAATTTAGAATATAATTAAACAAATTATGCTTATGAAAATAAAACTATTGAGTAGGCCCTACTCTATTGAGTAAATAAATATAGAAACTTATGTAAATATAAGTAAACTAATGCATAAAGTACGACATATTCATTATGAACACATGTATACATGTACAGCATGAACCCAGACAAGGTATACATCACACCCACAACCTCCAGGCTAAAATGGTAGAGATTGTTAGTTCACTTTAAAGATGGTTTTACTAGAAAACAGGCAAAAATTGTATTTTAGAGTTAATAAACAAACTTTCACAAAGCTAGGTTCAGGTATTGACCCCACCCTACTTCCCATAAACAAACTCCCTAAATATTTATCAGACTGAAAATTAAAAATAAAATTTAGAATACAAAGGTTCTTTTTTTGTTCAAGCAAATGTTTGCAAATTGTCTAATTGTAAGCAAATTTCAAATACTGTGTACAAGTTACTTGCCTGAAATGGTGGTCATTGAAAGGTGGTACCTGAAATATTGTGTTTAGATCACCACCCTTAGAAACTTGATCTCTGATGTGTACCCTTTACAACAAACAATTTGAAAGTGAGTTGTTTCACTTCGAAGTGCTGTTATCACTGAGAACTGCAAATAGCACTCCTCTGTGTCCAAGGACACAACCTGGTTCAAGGAGCGCAGCTAAACTCCTGTACCTTGCCTGTGACCATGGATCAAATACCAATATGAGTTGTTTGTCAGATTACCACAAAAACCATCTATTAAGTTTAAAATGGTCATAAGTTGAAGTACCGCAATCACGTATCTACGAATCCACATGAATATGTGTAAGTCAAAGATTTACTGTAAAGTTGTCAGTTGACCTTCTAGGGCTGTGTTCATGTTGGTAGGAATGGTACAGCAAAAGAAAAATGAATATAATGGTGCAACTAACGGTTGTATTAAAAATATAGAAATATAGAAACAATCAAAAACCCATCAAATATTATAACATAATATTTTGAATACTGGCTATAAGGTATAAATATATAGACAAACACTAGATTCACTTGAGACAAGCAGCCATTTTAAATACCGGTACTTTAGCATGTGATCATAACAAGAAGTAGCATTGGTGGCCATAGATTTGTCTGAATTTGAAACCAAACTGCTATAGAATTGTCTGCTTTTAAAGCTAAGTTTGATAGTGGGATAGTGAAAACTTTATCAAATGTCTGGATTTTCTACACAATTGATTTAGAATCGAAAAGAGAGTTGGGAGACTAACAAAAGTGTAAAAACTTAATTTCCGCAAGAAAATGGACTTGTCTGAGTTTGCGTCTACATATGTTTTATATACAGTATATTATATATCAAGAAATAAGGTGCATCTCTGAAATCTATCAACATTGAATTTGATTTATATATTCATCACATCTCTATTTTAAAAATTAACAAGCAGTGAGTATATGTAGTACCTATAGATTTCTACTGCTAAGGATTACCATAACTCTTAACTTCTTAATCATTTCTCAACTATTTTAGTCTGCAATTAGCATTTGTTAAACAAATCAATCTAAATAATAAATTACAATAGTTTTGTTCTGAAAATGTTTTGTTATTATTCATGTTTAGTAACTGAATCTTCTTGATCGTAACAAGCTTTCAATCAGCTGTGATCTGTGGATACTAGTTTTATCAATTCAAATATTTTATAAGGAGATATTCAGAGTAAGGCCAGCCAATAGCTTGTTACCAGAGCTAGTTCTTCTTGGGAATGTAATAGTAAACTGTTCCTTCCACATCACCATCCATTTGAACAACCATAACAACAACAACAACAACAACAAAACAAAAATAGTATCATCCCACAATCAAGTCATACCAACCAAGTGACCGTTGTCATCTGTTGGTGACTATAGTGTGAACTTCTGTGGATAGAGGGTGCCATATGGTCAGTACAATGAACCCTCCAGCCGTTAATCTCAGTTATCCAGACCAGAGTTACTATTTTCTCATTCAAATACCTCCTCATTTGACATCAAAAGGCTGAGTTTACCTTGTTCCAGACCCACTGCTCCACAGATAATCTGGAAGTGTTGGAGATAAAACTCCGGGACCTATGGATTTGTAGCCATGAACTACGACCACTATATCAGAGATGGAGTCATTTGAACAACCAAACACACAATTCTGTAGTAAATGAATGTGTGTATGTATTGGCTTCAAGGAGCAAGTTTGATACTTTAAATGACACACTAATGAAACAATCACATCAAAAATACCTGGCCAAAGCCCACGAGCCCCCCCTGAGTTGGAGAGTAGGAATGGGCCCATATCTTTGTTATATTTACCATTTAAATGTTTGTTCTGATACTATTTATATATAATAACACATGTGAATGCAATCTAAGTTGCTAAGAGCCCCTCTGGGATTAAGGCCACTATATCAGCAAATTAATTTAATGTACTATTTAGCCAAATGTGTCAGATTTGAGTAAAGATGACATATTATCTATTTTTATTAATTTTTTTAGGTACCCGAGAATGTATTCTCAGCAATAGACCAACTGAGGCTTGTGACACCTTCAGACCATGAAATAATGCCGCGAGGACCATTGTTATATGTAATTTTAACAAGCCAACACACATCAAAGAGATTAGAAAAAGAAATGTGGCTAGCAGGTATATTTTTAAAACAATTACAGATGGAGTATTATAATAGTTGAAAGTTTGATGGCAGAATTTAGAATATGAATTGTGGACGACTTTGATAGTTTTTTTCCCCAGCGTGTCTTAGTATCTATTTGGGTTATACACCTACGCTAACTGAATAGGGATGAAGGTTGAATTTTAGAGCAAATATACCCACATTTGCATGAAGGAATGGTGGTAAATTATTGTGGGTTCCCCCCATCACCCTTCCCGCTCCAACGTACACTAGACTGGGACTCAAACTCCAATATCCCCATAATTGGCAATCCAGTTTAATATGAGAGTGATATGTTAGACTATGCAACCACCACTGATGTGGGTGATAGGTTTTATTCGTGTAAGAGTAGACTAAGAAATTGTTTTTTTAACATCAAAGCTTCCCATACTCTCTGGAGGTGAATTATTATCATGTGCATTCATATAAATCACCATTTTAACAAAAGTATTAGTAAAAAATATTTGCAAATTAAAATTTGTCCAAAAGTAAAATACCCTCTTTGGTTGGCACACACAATAAATAAATGTCAGGCTCAGTGTTTGAATCCCCGGACGAGTGTAGGGTGTTTTTTCTTAAATGGTTTCTTCCTCCACATAAAAATAAATATGAATACATTTTACTCAATAATGTGACTTCATAAACCCTACACCAATGGTGTAGTCACAATAGCCTGTAAGTTCAGTAAGCTGCTCTGTGTGTGTTTGGCGGGGGGGGGGGGGGGGGAAGGGGGGG